>VYZX01034565.1:0-25729 GCA_013401335.1 Brachypteracias leptosomus
CCAGGCCCGGCCCGCCCCGCCCCGCAGCGGCGCTTGCGCGCATGGGCCCGCCCCGGCCGGTGAGGGTTGGGCAGGGCCGGGACCGGGCGGTGACGGGCTCAGGGGCTGCCGCGAGCGGCGGCTGCGGCTCCGCGGACTCCCTCCCTCATCGCTCCCCGTCCAGCACGATGCCAGCCGGTCGCTGTCCGTCCCGCACCCGCCCGCCATCTCAGGGCCCCGCTGCCCTCCGCGGGAGAAGAAGCCAGAGGGGATGACCCTGCAAAGCTGCTCTCTCCAGCAAGGCAGAGCTTGGCTCTTAGGGTGCAAAAGCATGTCCTTGAGTTAATTAAAACACGTCTCAAGAAGTCCCTCACCCTCTTACAAGACCTGAGCGCAGGAGGAGGCACCGTTCAACCCCACAGCCAGCCCAGCTACCTCTGTCACCCTCACAGAAACAACCACCTCCACCTTTTTTATTAGTAATATTTTTCTGACTGGCTTTCTGTTAAAAGCCCTGCTCCATGAGGACATGAGCTCTGTCTTTGCTCTCAGGCTAAGGTGACACTCCACCTTGGTTCCTCCATCCATCTCTACATTATTATTGTCAGAGTTCCCATTAATTTTGCTTTAAGTAGAAAAGACTACTTGGGAATACATAATAGAAGACATAAAATTGGTGTCTTTCTCCCTCACAGAAGGCAGCAGCTGAAGAATGACCCAAAAATAAAATTTTGATGATGAAAAGATACTTGCCAAAAATCATCTGCGCTCTACAGCTTCTCCCAATTTATCCTCCAGAGCCTCAGAGTGAAACGATGGGAGCCTTGTCAAAGCACTATATTCACTGATGGGAATGCACATCTCTGCTTCAGGACACAAGAATCAAAGGTGCTTTCTCTGGAAAACAGAAATCAGGGGTGTTCTTTATACTTGGAAGACTGTATCATTAACTGAGTACAAAAAATGTAGCTCCAGAAAACAGGATGCAAGAAATTATGACAGAAATGCCCAACTCATGGTGTGATAACCACACCATTGGAAGGAAGAAGGTAGATCCTCCAAGATCATCCCCCAAAAATGTAAATTTCTGTTGTCTGTTCCCAAGCATTTCACTCAAATGGAAACAGTAATTCAGAGCTCACAGACATTTTGAAGGTCAGGATTTATAAAGTATAGTTTACTTGGTATATAAACATTCAGCCAGTAAATAAGTTAAACAACTGAAACATCCACCTTTCATTCAAAACAGAAGTTCAAGAGTATCCCTGCTTCTTCCTGGAGATCTAGGAAAAGCTAATAAGAGGTGTTAAAGACAAACAACAAAACACAAATAATTGCTATCTATTATTATATTTCTAAGCTGCTTGTTACTGACCTATAATAATCAGAGATTTAAATACACAGTTTTCTTACAATTGTTAACATGAACAGTTCAAATGTCATTTGATTTTTATATGAATATGGTTTATCCTCTTCTTCCTCACTATCCCTGTCATCCATAATATCTATAAGGTCTATTACTAGAATCTAGTGATAAATACCATTAGTTCTTCTCATGACCACAATATGCTGGAAAAATGGTAAACAAAATCCCAAATTCTTTGTTTAAGTTATAAAAGTCGGTGGGAATCTGAGGAAGACACCAAAACAAGGCCTGAGCAAGGACTTCTGGATATACTCAATTATTTTCAGTATATAATCATATTATTCTAAGCTGGCAAAAATAAAGCAGGAAGCCAAAGAGATAAATAATTGGTTCTAATCTGTCTTTTCAGTGGCACTACAAGAATAAGCAGAGCATGTGCTGCTTAAGGGACTTGTATCTATGCCTTGCAAACAATAGTTAAGGGGTACAGAGCAGTGTCTTTCCCCCTGAAATGCATCCCTCCCTCAACTGAAACACTGCCCCATGTAACAATTGAGAAAAGGAAGTGCAAAATACAGCACCCAGTGGAAATTACAGATGTTGTTTTCCATACAATGATGTGTTGCTGCATCTGCTTCTGCGCCCCCCTCCTGGGACTGCTCGTGAAAAAGAATGGGTGGCAGGGAGGTCACAGATGTTCTCCTGTGTCACAATAGCATAAATGAGAAACATCACCCCTTAGGGTGACACGAATCAAATCACAGAGGAATTTACATATCAAAATGACTAGATTCACCATGTGACTTGGGCCATATTCTGAATTTGGTTTCATTTCCAGGATAACTACAAAGGCCAAATGCACAATCCAAAAGATGCAAAGCTGAAGGTGATTAAGAAAAATCCACACTACAGAGGAAAAAAAATTACCATCTTTAAAAGACCATAGGAGCAGCAACATAACAAAGTCCCAAAGAACATCACACTCCAGTGTCAATATGACAAGAAAAATTATCACAAGCATCTGCACAGATCACTTTGAGATACACCAGAACAACAACTGAACACATTCCTGCCCATCTTACGTCCAACCCAGAGACTAAAAAGAACCACCTGAAATCTCTTCCCTTGGCCAAAGAGCAGACAATATGATTTCCATCATATTCAAGGAGAAACACAGACAAATAGCACATACAAAGAAAAAGATGGAAAAAAAGACACCAGTTTTCTTAATTTTAACTAAATAGCCTTACGGTTGAACAGAGTGATCACCCAGCAGTTGTTATGGCAATAAAGCTTTCCCCTGCATCTCTATTCCAGTGCATTTCCACCCACCCATTCAAGGTATTTTGGAGGCACTACCACCCAAATCCTAGCTCCTCTAACTTACATTTTAGGACCTTCTTACAAAACATTCCAAAGATGTACCACGGCTCTTTCTCAGGCCTCCTTATATTCCAGAAATCACCTTTTTCATCTCATGTCCTGGAGAAAAATTCTTACTCTCATGCTTCTAATGCTTCTAAAGGTGAACTCTGTACAAAAACAAAATGCAGGACTTCTCAAATTAACGCTAAGAGGAGTAGGGGATGTTATGTAGCTTTTGCATGTTTGCCAAACAATTAAATCACCCTTCATAGGGAAGGAGGGTCTAAGAACAAGCTTTTAAGAACAAGGTTTCTTAAAATCATGGGCCAGATTAATTCCTAACATTGTTTCACTTACAATGGTGGAAACACTCTATGAATGAAGATTTTGTGAAGGATTACTTCTTGCAACAAAATGAAATTGTACTCACAGCCTTTCAGGATGGGAACTTGTTGGAAACAAAGAATAGGAGCAGGGGGGACTCCCACCTAGGGAGCAGGAAATCAGAGAGGAGCAGATAATGGTTCCCTTCCACTGAGGCTTTGGGTAACCCTGTTAACCCTGTAATGACCACTTCAGTCCGGACACCAACTGTTGCTCTTGGGAAGCTGGCTTGGCACAAACTCCCCAGACCTCCCTGTCTGTTGTTGGCAGTATTGCTGTTACACTACGATTTGCCTCTGGTGTTCTAAAGTTAGATGTAATCAAGGAAAGATTTCCTTATTTTAGTGAAGTCCAAATTGCCCGACAATGGCATGAATTAAACTGACTCAATCCGTTTCATAAACTGCCCTCTGTAAACCACTGATATTTCCACATCGTTATACGTTACATTCAGTAATCTGATTGCCTTGGGAATATTTGTTTTTCCAAAACCTGTGGCCAAGGTACATAAGATTAGATCAGACACAGCTTGTCTAAGAATGCTGTAATGTGGATGTACAGTATATTTGCTAGTTTTGAGTTACAGGTAAAAGTTCCCTTTCAAACTTTTCCAGCCAGGGGTTCGATCTCAGTTATCCAGAGTCATCTGTCAGAGCCTTTGGCACTTCTCATTTTGCTTTGCTGTTGGCCTTCTAATACTGGAGGATCAACATGGGAAATATTTGTGTTTCAGGCCCCACTGACCACACGCCTGATCCATACCTCAGCAGAACCTGTGCTACTTTATAGGTCCTCCCAATGACAGAACACACGTCTCACTGGGATTCACGCTCTCCTGCTGGGATTTTCTCACCATTCTGCACGTTAACATGAACCAACAGCTGGGTTTAAGAGACCTGATATAAATAGTAACATCATGCTGCGAGCAGGCTTCTTGGAAAGTAAAGAAAATACATTATTTAATGCACTCTGACATTTGCCTTTCCTCCCCTTATTCCTGAGCTGCATTTCTGTAAACACCCATAATGACAAATGCAAAGATGTTGACTTCTTCACAGAGACATAACAAGTGCTGCCTTGAGCCCTGGTGATGATCTCCAGCCCAGCTTCCCTCTCCTGAGCCAGGCAGCTGGCTGATTCCTCACAGTAGGAAAAGGAGTCAGAACATCGATGGAAATTCCTGCTTCCAGCAGCATTCAAGATTACAACCTTTGGTATTTTATTTTCCTTGTTACTCTATGTTGCTTCAGAAACTTCCTGCTTTTGCCATATCTTTCCATTCATTAAAATTGCAGCTTGCAATTAAACATTCTGACATAACATAGCTGAGATTTTTTGGCAGCAGCCTTAACCAGAGGTTTGCAGAGTTTCCTGCAGACGGCTTTAAATTTTCATATCCTCATGAATGCTTGCCACCTTCTTTTAATAACTTGAAAAAATAAGCCTCTCTTAGGAACTTCATTGTTTCTGTGTTTCCCCAGCACTCATTTACTGCTTTTAGAAATGTGTCATGCACATGTATATTTATAGAGAGAGCAAAGTGTACACATGCACAGTATAGTTTGACATCTTATAGAGAACACACAGATTGCTTAGCAGATCTAAAGAAAAATAGTTACGTTCAATATTTGTGTTATTAAAATGTACTTTTCTCTTCCCATGGCATGGTATTATTTCATCCTTCCAAAAAAACCAATCATATTTACTATATTATTCAAAAAATGCAGGCCTTCATCTGTTAATCATTTTGTAGTTTTATACATATTATGACTGTCCTATATTGCAACACTGAACTATTTGTATTATTTTTATGCAATAAAGTATTTCTTAGGATAGATCTTGCCCATTTTCCAAAGAGCAAGAAATCATTTAAAAGGATTTTAAAGTTACTGGCATTGTTAAGATGTAGAATATATCTGGAAACCTGTTCAAACACTGCTTGCCGTTAATCTCCAATATAGATTTGAAACTGATTTAAAAGAGAGTCTTTTTAATGTTCAAACTGACCTTAAAGTCTTTTTTCTTCTAACATTACCTGGCAAATAAATTCTTAAAGGGATATTATCAATTTAAGAACTATGCTTTAGTCTGGAAGATTTTCCAAGAGATTAAAGACAAAAATGTCTCCTTTTTTCCTTAAATTTAATTTCTATATTTGACAGCAGCATGCGTGGTCAGTATCCCATGCTGTTAGGAAACAAAAGGGACAGAAATAGATCTAGGAGATCATAATACCTGAAAAGTCTTTGAACTACTTTTTAAAGTAGATTTGAAGTTGATGCTGCCTCTTCAAGTGACAAAAGACTCATGGAACTCCTAAAAGCCAGATAAGTTGCTCCCAACTGCAATCAGCGGGTGCTGCTCTTAAAATGTAACTTTAAGTGTTATTTTTCCTGTATTATCTGTGGCACTGTAAACTCCACAGTCCAAATTGCACAGATGAAAATGTACATTTTATTGCCCTGATCTTGTACGATTCACATAGAGAGCCCACAGTGGCTTTGCCTGACCTGTTGTAATGTAAAAGACATAACAAAGAAATTTGCAAATGAGTAAACTTATGAAATAAAGGTTAATTCTTAAACTTGGGCAGTTTACAAGGTGCATTTTGGGTCTTTTATAAATGGCCTCCAGACTTCTCAGCACAATGGGAAATACACCCATGACACATTTGATTTATTTGGGGGTGCACATAGGATGGTCTGTGCCCCACAGCATAAATACCAGACCTCACCTTCCCTGCTCCCTCTGGCCTTTTCAGGTAAAGGCAAAAATGCCATTGATCCTCTGTTGGAAGTTTGCTTTAGTTTGGAAAACAAGCCTTACAAATTTAACCAGAGTGTTAACGTGGATCAACTGGTGTGTGTTTCTGAGTTCTGTATCCGAACAGGCATTTGTTAAGGGGTTTATGGTTTTCTTGGCTGTGATTTAAGACTATTACATACTTTCTCAACCCTTTACTAAAAATATGCTCAGTTCTAACCATGAAATGCGGCAGCACATTTGTTGCAATCTCTGAGGATGGTTTCTTATCTGTCAAACAGTTTAGAAGACAAACTGGCACTGAGACAGCTCACCTGTTTCCTATGGTTACTTGATGATAAACTACTTCACAGACCCCGCCGTTGCATCTAGGACAAGTGTTTTGAGACAGAGCTCTGCCACACATGTAAACAGGTCACCTCGTGCTAAAATCCATTTCATTGCCAAGCCAAGCCAGCTGGCTTTGGACAGAAAGTTCTTTTCTACTTGCGTGGGCAAACTTCATCGCCTTCCCATCCTTTTTCTCTTGCTGTCACATTGCTGCAGAGGTGGTGGTGGCTGATAGCAGTGAGAAGCAGCGTTCAAAATGTGTCCGTGTTAACTAAGATAATAGGGCCTGGTCCTGCAGCCATGTGCAGAATCAATCTGTGTGATCTCACATGACCTAATCAAAAGTCTTCCTTTTCATTATATGGAAGTAGAGAAAGATGAAATGAGACTGACTTCAAGTTATTGAATAGAAAGGAAAAGCATTCAAAGTTTTGGTGTTTGATTCTCTGCTTCACTGGGCCCAGTTAAGGTTTGAAAGGGTCCAGACTCATCCTGTGGTTGGAACTTTTGTATCTTTCACTTCAGTGCAGCAAATCCTGTTGTGCTCCTCATTGGAAAGATGCAAATTTCTTCTTAGGTCTCCCACAGGGTGGAGTAAGCCAACTAGTGTTATCTGGGAGGAAGTTTGGGAGTGTTTGGTTTCTTTTATTCTTCATCTTGGGGTTTGTTTCTTCAATAGCTTTTTAAAAAGATGTAATTTCATCCTTAAATTAGACTCTAAAATGAAGGGTCTTCAAACTTCTCTGTAAAATACTGCTCTACAAAATCAATGGAAAATATCTTTTCAATCCAAAGATCTGACCTGCAAAACTGCACCACCTAAGCCAAGAGTAACACATGCAATAGGTATAGTTCAGCTGGTGGAGAAGTGCTTTAAATATGTTTTACTACACTTCAGCCAAGCTGAGCTGTTTTAAACTAAGTTAAAACCATTACTGCAATGAAAGCCAGGCTCTGAAGTTACCTTGCCATAGCTATGCCTTCCCCTGGGTACAAGGGGACAGGGTTACTTCAAATCAGCTGGCCCTGCGTACAGGTATGCACCTGGGACAAGCTGACATATACGGACTTGTTATCCCCACGCTAATTTGTCCGTGTGTCCATCTCCACAGTTACACTTGTTTATGTAACACCAGTTTAAAATTAAAACTTTCAGGGTCTGAATAGATGAATGAGTGATCTCATTCACGTACTGACACGCCTGACAACTTACCATGCCTCATCTGAGCTGTGGTAATTGACCATGTGTGTTTGCTCCTCGCCTGTGGCCAGCTTGGATGGAAGAAACCAGTTTAGACTTCTCTTTTTCCTGGCCCCGAGGTTGAGCTGACACACAGAACCTCACGTTCGCCGCAGGCTAGAGAAAGGCAAGCTGCAGTTACTGTGCCTCAACTGATGTGTGGTAGCTCGTGAGGTTGCTGGAACTGGACAGCATGCCTGAGCTGCTGGTTAAAATGGGATAATTGAGGGTATAAATCAGGTGTTAGTTCAGTTCACTGCAAGTCAATTAGGAATGGATTTAAGGTAAATTGACACAAATCACTCTTAGTCCAGAATAAAAGTGGCTACCCGGCACTAGCTTAACTAAATCTAATACAGCTTAATCTAACATCAATGGAAAGACTTTCAACTAGCCATAAAAAGCCAAAAATCTTATGTGCATTGCCTAGGGCATGTGCATTCAGTTCAAGCAATAAATACAATTAGACATAAACAAAGAAAGTGAGTCAAATTCACAGCTATCTCTGCTAAGAGAGAGGAAGAGAGGTGGCTGTGAAAGCAGCAATACCTTCTCTGGCTCTCCTAGCAGATTTGGTACACTCATTTTCAGTTGAAAACTCCTGAAAGTAAGAACAGGTCCTCTGCATTATCTCAGAAATGTGCACTCTGACATCATTTAATAACGAGTATGTAGCAGTGCTAACATGATCCTGGTAAAACTCAGTTGTGAACAAACATGAAACATCTGAGTTTGTTTTCATTCCTTGAGCTTGATGAGAAGGATCAGAAGATGATAAAGATATTGAAAAGTAAAACTAGGTTTCATGAATTTCAGTAAACGAAACGTTATTAGTAACTCAATCTAGCAGAAAAATCCCTAATGAATAAAAAGCAAATAAAGCTTGATTTTCTCAAATGGCTTCACCCTTCATGTCTAGAAACTGTTGTTGAAATTAGGGAAGCATAGTTGGGATTAGTCATATAGGGAAAATTTTTTAAGTCCTTCACCAATGGGAGATGGACTTGAATGAAGGAATTTGGTCCCCTAGTTCCCATTTCCTGGCTGAGTTATCTCTTCTAAGAAATTCTTTTATGGAGAATGTCCGTGGGAAACTACTCTGAATTCTTTGTGTTGTGTGAGATTTCAGAAGACTCTGCTATAGATCAGCATCCCACTAGGGAGGATACAAGATGCACATGCACAATAAAATGATAGTCTTGCCCCTACAACATACTATGCAGTCCTAGCAGCAGGCTGTGCTTCAAATTTATTCCTGTGTGGCTGTCGAGAGCCAGTAAGGAGTGGTCCTGAAGCCTATAGGAAGAAATGCAGCCCTTTCTCATGGTGGTTACTTGGCTCATCCATCCATGGTAAAAATACCTTGTCCTTCACACTCAGGGACTTCTGCTCTAAGTACCCTTGGCCATGGCATGGATTTTGTTCACTGGGATTTTTTCCCATCTCTCCAAACAGGACTGTACACACGCTGCACAGTTGCAGCAGCAGACCACACATTTTGAACACAGAAAAAAACCCAAGCATATTATTATCAGGATAATTGAGTGTTGGAAAGAAAGTTGCCTCCAGCACTTTGTCCAGATTAAAATCTCAATCAGGACCATTATCTGGGAAGTATCTGCAGTGACACGTGCATGCTATGCATCTCAGTCAGCAATCTGGCCTATAGCATTTGCAGAAGCTTTAGCAATTTCTTTAATGACCCTTACAAGTCCTCCATTTAGTCAAAAGCTGAAATGCTAGTCTCTGTGAGACAGAAACTTCTAAAACAGCAGATTGAAGTACTCCATGTAAATTGAGCAATTTCAGCTAACACATGTCGACTAAACCAGAGCTGCCCATCAGCCAAGCTGCTGCTCTGTGACAACAAACATCTGAGGTACTGGAGCTTGAAGTTAATCGAAGTTATTTATTTTATCATGCAGAACTAAGCCATCAGCCACTGCTCTCACAGACATGGTTTTCATCTTCCCCCTCAACCAGCACATACATGCTTTCTTCAGAAGAAAATAAATGTTATGTACTTAGCCTCAGTATTAACCTTAAAAATTCAGCTATTAGGGTTGATGTTTATTCTGCCTCTAGTACCAAATTATGCACGCAAGCATAATTTGGGGATCACTGAAGGAAGAAAACCTAAACCACAGCTATTGTTAATTCAAGACTAAGCACTTTTGTTTGAGTCAACATGAAGTAACCACGAATATCAAGAACTGTAGCTAATACTGTTTTCCTCTCATCATGTTAGTGATCCGAAAGGTTCCTTCAGAGGATTATTATTTAAGGAGTGGTTCAATGGAAGAGTAATTCATTTTGGAATGTATACTACAAGAGTCAGAACTGAGCTAGCAACAGCAAGCAAAGCCAAGCCGTTTCCCCAGCACCATTTCCATGTCCTACCACCAGTTGTTCCTTTTTTTCTGGTGCGCTTTTTTTGTTCCTCCATCAGAGAGTGAAATTATCATTGTTACATTGCTGTAAATTTGGACCAGCTCCACTGACTGTTGATAGTCATTGCCTCCAAATACCCCTGGGGATGCATGTTATGCTGCATGCTCTGTGTGGCTCCTTCTAAACAATGTCTAGCTGATCCCTTGCTTCACGCCAGCTTGCTCGTGAGCCATGCGGCAGGGTAACGGTTCCAACTTCCTTCTGTGTCCTCAAGATTTTGGCTCGAGTCTTGCTTGTTTGCCATAAGAAGGTTCCAAAATAAGAAACACATTCACTCCTGCTCCCTTCTCTTCACATGGTTACATTTAGTTTTTCTTCTAGTGCTTTCCCCTCTCATCGCAAGGCTGGGAGTAAGTCTTATTGCTTATGGAAAATATAATTTATGTACTGTCCCAAAAATTTGCTCGTAGTTGAGCTGTTCTCGACCGATCTGACTTTAGAGCCTATAGCTTTAGGTGCAGCTGATGATTCCCTTTTTTCCCCTCATTGTTTTGGTTCGTTAGTTTTAGCACTGCTGACACAAACAGTGCATTTCAAAAGGCATCTTTCCTGTGGGCTCTGTTTACTCGTTAATGTGGCTGAGCGTCATCTGAAGTCCTGGGTGACAGCTCGCCTTGCTTTAGACTGTGGCATTCCCATCTATGATTTATTGTATCTGAAGGAAAGCACAGCTACATCTGTAGGAAAGTGAAGAAGAGTCATGGGAAAAGGGGAGTTGCTGGAGTTCTGGCTGTGAAGGGAATGGGGGAACTTGACATTTAGGTTCCTGCACAAGATGTAATTTCCAGCTGAATAGCTCAGGCACTTACATGGCTTCACTTTGGCCCCAGCTGTGTGCTAAGTGCAACCGACATCTCTCTTAAAAGCTGCTCACAGCAACCTGGCTTGATGTGACTGTTTTGTTTTCAGTAAAAGGCAGAGGGAAAAGTTGCTTTGGTAAAGTAGCTGATAGCCCACTTGAACTGGATTGGAATATTTCATCCAGGCCACTCAGAAGCGAATCAAAGGAGCTGGGAAAATGGCAGATGAATCTGACAGCTTGCAAATAAAGTTTTACTGGAAACATTGCAGACTGAGTTGATGGCTGTGTAGCTTCTGGTACTGAATTATTGGTACAATCCCAGTTCTTTCCAGTGAATCACATTTTTCTCAGTTCAGGATTAATCAACATGTCATTTAGATGTATTCTCAGACAATAGGCACTATGATATGGATGTCAAACTATTTTAGGTCAGACTGTTTTCTATTTTTAGCTTATCCATTCCATTACAGGACTAATACCTCAAATTCAGAAAAGGCAAGTGTTGCAAGATACGAGCAAAATCCTGACACCGTGGAGGGCCAGTGAGAGTTGTGGGCCAGGATTTCACCTGATGGGTCTGTTTTAATTAAAGCTTCTTCCTATTAAAAGGGTAGTTTTATCCTCAGTAACTGAGGCATATTCCTACTTTTAAAATGCTTCAGTATTCCAGAAATGTTGCACATGGGGGAACATAAGAGCAGAAGAGGGGGGCTACGTGTTTTAAGTGGAAGGTAAAAAAAGTCCCTGATTCACTGCACCATGATACTGCCTAGTATATAGTACACTGCATTCTTAGTTTTTGCTGTGCATCCTTAATATCTTATGTATCATTCCAAGATAAGCAAGACTGAATTTTGTGTATATTCTTACCTATAAACATAACTCTTTCTTGTGTTATGCATAGCACATATATGTACACACACACACACACACACACACAGAGTGCTTCCTTGATTAATACTAAATAATAATACTTGGTGACATTTCTTAAGCGAAGCAGTCTTCAAAATCAAGACAATAAAAAAATTTTAGGAAAAAAAAAAACAGTGAGGATATCCATCCAAAATGGAGACAGCTTTGCTTCTCAGTTAAGAGTTGGACAGCACAAACCCCTCACATATCCATGTACCCCTTCACGGCTCAAAATTCCATGTGGACAATCAGGTGTCACATACAGCTCCTGCAGAAGCTCACAGAGCCAGTCAAGGCTGAATTCAAACCCTCGCTGCCCAGAAAGAGTCATTGCCATCCAAACAGAAGAGAAACTCTGGGTATGCCTACAACAGGGATAGCCAACTGGAGGCCCACAGAATTTGGATCAAGCCCACAAAGCAGTTTTCTTTGGCCACTGAGAAGCTGGCTGGCTCTGAGGCCAACCGTGTGGTGTTGCTCTTTGCGCTTGGGGCAGGATGCATAGCAAGTTGTGTCTGCCTGATCTTCACGGGGTCAGCTCCCTTGCCCTGCCTGGTAATAAGAACAGCTTTCCAAATCCTATGCAAGTTGGCTATCCTTGTCTACATGCTTTCCTGCATGCAGATGGAAACTTGCTTTACCCATGGTCTGAGCTGGCCAGAGCCCTAAGCCCAAGCTAATATCCTGCCTCTCAGCAGGCCACGGTAATTTGGGCATGTAGCACATTAGCTGCAGCTACATGGCTTCTGGTTCTCTTGGACAGTGGCCAGAGTAAGCTCATATCTGCCTTCAAAAGACCATGTAGACATCGCTTGTGTAGCTGGTAGTCAGAAGACCTATGACAGGAGTGGAAAAATACTGCTCCTGCACAGTGGAAAGCGGGAGCATAGCTTCTGCTTTACAACCTCTCAGTGCCTTTTCCAAGTTCTGGGGATCTTCTTCTGACCAAGATTGCAGAGTCTGAAAGGCCTAGAATTCAGCAAGTTCTGCCTTTGCCAGTGTCTGCCAAACACACAAATGCCCATGCAGCAGATCACGATGCACGTGCCTACTTGAGATTTGATCGCTCTCAAACCCCTAATTTCTTGTATTAAGTTTGCTAATCTCCAGGCTATCATTCCTTTTTAAACTGCCCCATTGATTTAGTAGCGTCTTTAAAAAAGAGCATTAAAATTATTCCCTCTCTGCAGCATTGCTCTGGTTCATTAATTACCTCACATTCCCAACATAAAACTTGTAAAGCGAAAGAAAATTGCAGCACTGCCTTGCAATTGCTATTGCAGTTTCTGATCCCCGCATCAGGACTGGCTGGGCTCTGCAGCTACAGCCCCTGCCCTCAATGCTCGCTGCACAAACACACTCAGAGTCTTTTGCTGCTTTGAAAATAATTACAGCACCACGTTGTGTATCAGGGCTCTTTACACTTCCCTCATAAGAAGTCTCTTTCAAGCTGTAACAATATGAGTGAGAATCAGCTTTTAGGGTCATTTTGGATTCTTTTTAGACACTTACTTTCCTCCTTCAGAGGAAGAGGAAACCATGTGGCCTGCTGGTCCCTTTCCTCAGGCATGCAGAATTACTCTCCTGTGTACTCAAGTAATAAAAAGATCTATTTTCTTTTAGAAACCTGCAGATACTGCAGGTTAAGTGGTGGCTGTGCTCATCTGTTAAGCATTATGAGCGGGACAGGAGATAACAAACATCAGAACTATATCCCCAATGATTGTACTTAACTTTAATCCGCAGCAGAGGTGGGTGGCACACTGCAAAGTCTGGCTCCAAGGAGTTTGTGTGCCTCGTTGGGAGCAGCAGCGCTGAGGGCACCTGAGCCTTGACCCTGCAGTGAAGGGAACACAAAGAAAGATTGAAGACTCCAGGGCACAGCCCAGCTGTAGGAGCTGATCCACATCCAGTCAATGCACCAGCAGATTCTCCCCTCCAGCTGCTGCAGGGATCCTCTGCAGAAATGCCAACCACTCAGGCTGCACTTGCCAGAGTTCACCTTTGCCCCTCACTTCAGTTTTCCATGCTCTCCAGCTTCTTCCCTTCTACATCTCACTCTCTGACCGGGGAGCTTGCAGAGTACAGCTGAACATCAATTGACTGTTCCTCAGTCTTAGCAGAAAGGGAAGAGCAGAGTGATCATCTTCCCAGTGAGTCAGTGCTTCTTGCTGGAGGATGCATGACTCACCAGTCCCCACTCTGCCTCCCTCCCCCACTGCTCTGCCTCACCTCCAGGCTCTCTTCCAATCCCACCTTTACAAAAATCATCCTTATTCCTTAGTCCTTCCTGCCATTACCTTCTTTGCTATAATAAGCTTGGGGACAGGGAAAACTTCACAGCATTCCTGGTTTCACGACTCAGGTATATGTCTCCTGGCCCCTTTGGACATGCACAGGAGCTGTGCAGCCACAAACATGTCTGCAAAGTGACTTTCAAGTGAGGCCTATTAGAAACAGCAATTCCCTGCTCTAAAGCACTTGTTCTGGGCCATAGGTAAGATCCCAGTGTTCCTCAGCTCCCCCCCCGACCCCCTTGCTGTGATTTCTCAGAGGTATTTCTGTTGAGAACCTACTCCACTAAGTATTTATGGACCTGGATTAAGAAGCAGTAACTGCTGATTGAACCAAGAGAAGAATCAATGAGCCAGTGTTAGAAATCAAGGAACAGAGCACTTTTCCCCCCATCAGTTCCAGTGCAATGGTGCTCACTTTTTGCTTCCTGACTTTTACAGAGGCCTAGTTATTCTCATCTTAGCCCACTGGGCTAATTTTCTTCCCAAAAACAAAGTACTGTCTGCTTGGGATCACACCAGGAAGTAAAAAAGCACCTGGATTTCATGCCATAGGAAGGACAACTGGCTGCAATGCAGAAATGGTGACAGGAGAAGTTAGTGGCCTTTACAAAGGGAAGAAAGTGTGGGGGGTTTAACTTTTGGGACTCCCAGAAAACAACAGGATACATCTTTTGGAAATACAAGCTCGTGGATTAGTGCTAGTGCCAGATTTGCACCACAAACATGCTGACCATGGACTCCAACCCAAGCAGAGCTACAGTTAGCAGCCACCAGTAGCAAGTGTCATGTATATCTACTGGGGGAAAGTGGGAGGAAGAGCCCTTACCCCTTTGCAGTGGGGTCATTAATGGATGTGCTTATCTGGAAAGAGGTCCAGCAAGAGTTCCAGCTCTGCTTGGGGCCTTTAAGGTGTGAGTACCACACAGACAGCATATGCAACATTTGCTCAGTAACAGAGGTGATCTCTCCACAGGGAGGGACTTGCCCTGCCTCAGCCCACGCTGTGTTTTCCAAGGAAGAGAGGCAGCTCAGCATCTCATGCTCTTTGGAACATAGTATTTTTTGCTGGCAATAATCACAGGTTGCCATCATTAAAATCAAAACTTGACAGTAGCCAGCCAGGCCTGGTTTCTGTACAAAAATCATCAGAAAGCAGCTAAAAACCAAAAACCCAGCACATTTTTGCAACTTTGCAGTGAGACTCTGCCACAGCCAGAGTTGGACTGCTCATGGCAGTTCCAGCATATTCCCCAAAACCAGTCAGGACAGACCCTGCTGATGGAGGATCCATAAGAGGACAAAAGCCACAAGATCAGCTCATCCGACCCCAAAGCCGGACAAGGAGGGGACATGGTCAAGGCATTGGGTGGATAGAGTGATTCAGAGAAAATTCCTCAGCTCTTTAAAACTGTCCCTGCCCAGTGGAAATGCCAAATTGGTAGCAATTCTGCTGGCTCCTGTCTTGCAGTGAAATCTTTTGCCTGGAGCTGATTGGGATTAGCTCGTTACAGGGCAGCACTCATGACACATTTTTGCCACAGCCTGAGCGAACAGAGTGCGCTGCTCAGGGCAATCCCTGCCTCTCCCTCAACCTTGTAGAACACCGTGCACACAAAATAAGGCATGGTATAAATAACAGCTCTGTCTCCCTCCTGCTCTAAAATGCAAACAATTTAAAACAGAAGCCTTTCTTACAGGGAAGAGCAGAAAGTGAGTGTATTGAAGCTGCTTTCTTCTCACTTGTTAACATTAAGCCCAGCCTTCTGCTCATAAATAATGCATATGGCCTCTTTTTCCTCAATTACACAGCAGTGTCAGATTCCACACTCTGCCTTCTCAGAGTCACTTTCTTTCTCTTCTGGAGACAGTAAGGCCCACTTGGATGTCTGCAACAGCCACAGAATCATTAGACTTGAGGAGGATCCTTTCCACACACCAGTTAAAAGATACACAATACCTTTGTCTTGGAGTTTTGGTAGTTATGCCTTGCTGGACCGCGATGTTGTGTGGCAATCTGCTTGCAGTAAATAGATTGTGCCTTATCCCAGCATTCATGGTGCAGATTCTAAATCCACTCCAGGATGCAAAGATGAGCTGGGCAAGAGGGTCAGTGCATAGCTCATGAGCTGGAGCGCACACAGCTGAAAAAAAGAGGAACTGAGACAATGCTCCTGCAGGCCTAGCAGGGAGACAGAAAAATCATGGGCAATTTGGTTTGTCAGGTGAATCAAAGATGTGAAAATAAAAGAAAACAATTCCTCCTCTCCTCCTGCCCACCATCCTTTTTGATTAATTTAAACTTCACTTGTTGAGATACGAAGCCAAGATTTCTGCTCTGCTATCAACAGCTTGCTGTCTATAGATACCGCCTCATTACAGAGAGGCTGGCTGCTTTTATGCCTTAAACTAGGCAGCCAGAAAATGTTAGAGTGAAGTATTGCATGTTAGAGATTGACAACATTTAAAACCTAGATGGCCAAGCTACTGATATAATTTCCATACTCATTAACCATGACATCTCCAGTTCTCCCCCACAGCATTCTGTCAGATTCAGCCGGACCAAGAACCTGTCTTAGCTGCCAGAAGTCGTTTATTTATTCCTCCACAGATTGGCATTGCCTGAATGTACTCTTACCCCTCAGAGCAGAAGTTTATAGAAATCTCTTTCCCATTTCCCAGCTGTGCATCTTGCCTTCCCTGCGCACACACACGCGGTCTATTAGCTGTCCACAGCTATGCCCATCTAGCTGGCAAGCTGCCTGTTCACAAGCTGCTCCAACAATTGCCTTTGAGCATCAGGCAGTGCCAAGTGCCCTCTCAGGAGTTCATGCTCCGTGCTATAGCACTAACACGATCGTACTGGCTGGCTCCGTCCTGCACGCTGCTGACAACAACCTCTCAGGGACCCCAGGTTTGCCAATGGCAACAAGCTCCTGAGTATTTTCCAGGCTAATATTTGCCAGGTTGTATTGTCACAGCCATCTCCCAGACCAGCAATCTGTCAATAGCAGAGTTGGGCTTACAAATGCAGTGTGACATGGAAATCTAGGGCTCTTGGAGTTCTTGGTATGAAAGACTGTTTCACACATGATGGGATGCTGGAGAACAGGCACAGCCACAGAGGCAAAAGGTGGGTGCTGGGCAGGGCCAGGAAATCTTATGTGGGCATTTTGAAAGGGAAGACGTTTAACTGGTGGGAGTTAAAAGGGTGAGTGGCAGCATTCCCAAATAACTTTTCTTACAAGGAGAGTAACTTCACCCAGTACCAAATCCCATCAGTGATTAGGAAGCTGCTTCCCAGGCTACTACACATGGCCAGGGTGAATGGCAAAGTGTCAGGTGGTTGGTCACCCTCAGTGCTTCATGGCTGAGGTACCACTTGCTTTGTAAAAAAAATGTATTGACTGAGAAAGAAAGGAAGAAAAAGAACTCTGTACCACCCACCAAGGATATTCACTTGTAAGAGGGCACAACTAAGTTCTGGCCCTGACACTGCTAGTGTATGATTAGTGCCACCAAATGCAACAACATCAAGAAGAAAAAAAGTGTTCTCACCCACCTTATATCTCTCAGGAGAACAAATCCTGCCAGCCTGGACAGTCAGCATCCCCACAACACATGCACCAGGCTATCAGGATGCCCGAGGTGAAGCTCTCGCTGGCGCTGTGCTGCCTCACAAGGCATGTTCCCTGGCACAAGAGGAGCAATATATTAATGGCACGTATCACATACCACTGATAACTGCTGGCCATCCCACACACAGCCTCAGCCTAGGTCAAGTTGCTTTTACCGGTGTCAACATACTCTGCTCATGTTCAAGAGGAAATAGCAAAAAGATGCTTTGATTTACATTCTAAAGCTGCAAGAACGAAAAAACACGTACATCTTAAAAAAATCTGCTTAAAATATGAAACTGGTCCAAATGCTTCAGATTGAAGCTGCTCAAAGGAACAAAGAAGAAGTCTTTCTGACAGACTCAGAACCCAGCCAGGAACAATGGGGCTTAGATTTAAAACATAACCCAGAACTGAGTTCTTGCAGTTCCTGGAAAATATGAGTACTGGACTGGTGCATTTTTTTATTCACTATTATTATCTCCCATGGACATTCATCCTGATCTTAACATCTTTATTGTCCGCATAGAGAAAGTTTCCTCTCAAACAGAAATGAATGTTCCACTAAATTTCCTTAGACAAAGCCCTAAAAATTGAACAAAAAAAGACCCACTTATAACTTTTTAAAAAACATACACTTCATGTTGTGATTCAAAGTGCTCTTTGTTTCAGTACGCAGAAATATCGAATTTTACAAAGAAAAAAAGAAAAATTGAGAGAAAGAAAACTTCTGTCATACATGGGTTAAATAACAATTGCAGCCTTATTTCCAGACTGATTACACCGAGAGGCAAATCCTAGGTAAAGTCAGGGTTGTTATTTTGCCCCAAGGACAACAGATCTTTGTCCTGAACCCTGCAGTCAATACCTATAAGTATTCTGAATGTTGCCATAAAATTTTGAAGAACCTCTATCAGGGAACACAAATGTTAAGACCTGCTTTAAAAAGCAGAGTTAAGTTAGATGCTACAATTCACTTCTTAGAAATGTAAGACAATCATTTTGCATGCTATTCATCTGATATATAGAATCTTTTTGTCTGCATTAGTCTTAAATCCTTGTAGCTGAACTCGTTAGTAACAGGGACAGGGAGACCAGTATTATCTGAAAGCCTCAATCCTCCCCCAGAGCGAGAGCAATGGGCAGAATGTGTGTGAGTGTAAGGGCCCCTGTCCCTGGCTGAGCAGGGAGCTCGGGCACCTCTGAGCCCTCCTCACCTCGTCTTTAAACGAGGCCCCATAAATCAGCCCTCCTGCAAAAACGTTGTGTGACCTCTGGTGAGAGACGCAGCATAAATCCACATGAACATTTCCTTTTATTATCAGTAAATAGTCTTGGATTGGGTGAAATTGTTCCTGCCACTGCTATCGCTGATCTCTGAAGAGATAAACACGAGCTGATTGATGACTTGTCTGCAGGATCTATTTCAGCCACCCCCAGGCAGGATATTTTCCATGCGGGTAATAATAAATCTTACTATTGAATGTCATCAAATGAAAGCAAATTATGGTAAAAATAGGCACAGTTATGTATGTCTTATTATATAATATTAAGGAAGATTTTTCAAAGATTGGAGAAGCTTTCATTTGTATGCATGATTTTTTGTAATGTAATCCTTTTGCCTACATTTAAGATATATATTTTTTTAAAAGCCTTGAACAGTCAAGCAATGTAAAGGGACTCAGAATAGCCTGTCATGCAGTCAGGTCTGGAAGGTAAGTTTCTCATCACAACTAAGACTGAATAAGAACAACGTCCATTCTCCATAGATACCACGGCTGCCTTTTGCTACCACTTTTAACATGATATTTTCAGGCATCACTAGGACTATTTGGTCCAGTTTATTTGCAAAGGAAGCAAATGGCATCTTTTCTTGTCAGTTAATAAAAAGGTTTGAGGGGAGAGCTGTCACTCACCCTTAGTGCTCCCAATTCTTTTCTAAAAATGATTGCAGAGTGCCAGGGAAAAGCTCTACCTTCATAATGAGAACAGCATTGAAAATGTTCATGCCACATTATTTGTGCCAAGCTCAGAAATAAAGATCTAAGCAACTTTCTAGG
Organism: Brachypteracias leptosomus; assembly: GCA_013401335.1. Taxonomy (NCBI): domain Eukaryota; kingdom Metazoa; phylum Chordata; class Aves; order Coraciiformes; family Brachypteraciidae; genus Brachypteracias; species Brachypteracias leptosomus. The sequence continues at coordinate 19,564 of VYZX01034565.1, forward strand.
ACCTGTTACGTACAATAAAGCCAATGCTTTGTACCAGGGTGGCTGTGCTGCAGAGGAAGGAAAATGTGCAAATCCAAATCTCACATTCAAGATGTAAGCATAAGAAAAAGAGCTGTGAAGACAAGATTACAAGTTGTCCACTTACCAAATGTTGTATTTCACCATCGTATTATCTACACAGTATCAAAAAAAATCTTTGTCCCCAAATGCAGTAATCCAGACAGAAAATGTGAAGATACAGGAAAGGGACTGGAAAAAAAACCCCAAACCAAACCTAATCTGAGGCAGCATTTTCCTGCTCTCCCTGTCCTCAGTCTATGGAGGTCAGGGAGAGTTTGGGCTACAGAGCCTGGGGAGAAAAGTGACAGCGAAAGAAGCAGCTCCAGGGAGAAGCAACAACTTGGTCAATATGCCCTGTGTGATCTCTCCTCTATGCAAAATCTACTGCTCCTTTCCGGGTGCAATTTGTGCAGAGCAAAGATGGTGAGGAGGAAAAGAGAAGGACACAAGAACAGAGGTAGGAGAGCTGCATAGCTTGAAGGGAATGTATCAGCTCCCTTAAAGATCAGATAAGCTGTTGGATATGGCCAGCAGGACAAGTGGGTTATTTTATAAAGACTAGGGAAAGCCAGACAAGAGTGCAGAGGCTGTGGAAGAAGAGAATGATACTGCCAAAAACGTGCCACAACCATGGATCTCATTAATAGAACAGCAATTGGCATAGTCAATTTGCCATTAATTTGGGGAGCTGGGGGTGTAGAGCACATGATTAAAAAAATAAGTAACAAAAGCAAATCAGTCTGGAGAGCAATTCTTGTGATTTCACTGGCCTTCAGGCTGCCATGGAAAGTCTTCTTTCCATAGTTGAAATGGGGCCTGTTTGATTTTCATATGAACCTGAATATTCACATCAATATTTCCAGTCTTTCTTGTTATAATTCAAGCACTGCTTTAGCATCCAGGTGATTTCTAGCACCATGAATATATGTTGAGCTCCCTTGGAAGAGGGCACTGTACTCCTTAAACTGCTATGAGCATACAGACTGTCATCAGAAGGGGCACAGACTACATAAACTAGGTGAGCTTAGAGTCCTGTTACTAAAGAGAACCATCATGTGCTGTAGCTTGAAAGAAGGCACTAAATTAACCCCCTAAGGCTGATTCTCCTCTGCCATTTAGTAATTAGCCTTGTGCACCTGAATTGTAAGAGACAATCTTCATGTTTTAACAGAGCTATGAGAAGCTTCACAAAGATCTCCATGAATCACAAAAACTATTGGATTGTAAAGCTGTAAACTCAAAACTGGCCACAGGGAAGATAAAAAGACACCATCTGAAAGGGCAAAGAAAAGAAGTGCCAAGTTCTGCTAGAAGACCATCTTCTATTTTTATGTATATATATATATATAGTCTATATATATGGAATCAGCAAAGGATTGGTGTTCTCCATGACTGGGCTTATCATGGGCACTCATGGTGGGACAGGATTGAGGAAAGCTGTCTCTCACCTTGAGCTTACTGGGAAATTTGCAGTGTGAACAAGATCTGGCCACGCTGAGTTCTTTCTGGGCAGCAGAGACAGAAATTAAAGCAGCTTTCAGATCTCTCTGATTTTGCTTGGACATCTTTTGCTTTCACATTGTGGAAAGCAAACCCAGGCCCTCCAGACAAGCCTGCTCCCTCTTTGTCTGTCACCATTCACTCATCTCACACAAGTCCAGACAAAAGCATGTTAAGTCCAGTACCCATAGCCCAGTCATGGTTGCTCTCTATGGCCACATGGCTGTAGTAGTAGCTCTGTGATGTTACGTGGTCCTAAATATGCAGGGATAACTATAGACCAGAAAACCTCCATGAGACTAGAGAGCCTCAGTGTGGGGGTCAGAAGAATCCTGCTCTACATAGTCCTATTCTAGACAAGACAAAACTACTGGAAAACTTTGGCCCTGTCCAATGAGATTTAAAATCTATCTCAGCTATGATCCTCCAGGCAAACCCAGCAAATACTTCTTCATCAGCACATCTGACTAATGCAAACTATAAGATCATCTCTGCTACTAGCGTGTGGCTAGGAGACAGAGGCACTTCTCAGAAGCCTTCAGCATGCAACCTACAAGAAAGGAAGAAATTAAAGGCTTTGGTTTATTAGTTTGTTATTCTCCAATCCTAGCTATTACAAGACAGGTGCTATGTTTTCGGTGGATTCATTCAGAGAACATTTTCTCCCTGCCCACGTAACTGTACTTCAGACTGAAGCCAGAGCTGTATGGAGGGTTATAAAAGCTGTAGACATTTTTCAGCACCATATACAACTCAGTGCTTCAAAGCACATACAAGGAGATGAGCCAGCAATGAGGAGCTGGCTTGACCTGTAGGAAAATACATCCAGTTCCTCACTGTACCACAGTGTTCTCCTATAGCTGCAGCAAGACCCACATTGCAAGATACAACTGTGAGAAGGGGGCAGAAAATTCAGAAGCATTCACACAATCTGCCATTTACTCTTCCAACAAGCAACTTCTGTGTTTTCGGAAGGGTTTATTTTAGCCTCAGCCTGAATAAAATGTGGCATTACTCCCTGACCATGTCTGAGCAGCTCTCCAGCATCACTGACACAGAGCAGGTTTCCAGGACCACTGCTGTCATTTTACCTGCAGTTCATCGGGCTCATCTCATACACATGTGTAGTTAAAATCACTGTGCCCACAGGGACCAATTTATTTTTCCATCACCTGTAGCTTCCTTCATGTTATGCAGGAAGAAGCTGGCAGCTTCTAACAAGGAGTGTTATGAATAGCGTGGTAACGCCTTTCTTCATTCCTGTTAAATTTCTCATTTCATCTTGTGAAGTCAAATCCTGGTTTCTGCAAAGTCCCTAAAACAACCTACATTGATTATAATTGGATCTGCAGTTGGACTGCACACATTGTATCTCCAGCTTTGCGGATTCATTACCTACTACTGCTGTCTTCCTGCATTTGGATACTGATCCCACTGCTCTAGAGGTTGTTCTGGCAGCTGGAGGTTGTGACAGCCCTGACACAACACACAGGAGTGGTCCCTTCAGTACAAGAGATTCCTTTCATTCCTGTTTGACCATGAATTATGGCTTTTGCCTTGTCCCTATATGTGTATCAGCCCTGCTCCCACATTAGGAGCTGAGCATTCAGACAACTGCCAAACTGCAGGGAAAAAGCATGGGGCAGAATAGGATCCAGTATCTTGGGATGGCTTTGTGATTTTATTGTGTTACAGAAGCCAGTAAAAACAAGCCAAAATATCAATTTATTAATTTGGTCAGAACATTTGCATATAACTTGATAGCACAGTAATTCTGAATTCATATCTGATTCCTTGTGCAGAACAAAACTCAATGAAAAATGGTGAGGCTTCACTTCAACAGGCAGAGCTGCAAATTCTACTAAGATGCATCAAGCCATGCCTGCTGAGGATCTCTGAAGTCTTCAGGCACCTTTGTGAACCCTATGACAAATTCTGTTTTCTTCAACTAAAACCAAGATCCAAGCAAGTTTCATTGCTATGAATACTTCTCACATTTCTGTTACATTTGTAATGGCCAATGTGCATTTCACACTGGGCTTCAGAAGGACAGATGCTGCTGCCCAGCTTTGCACCCTTGGCACTCTGCTGGCAATAAGTACCTGAGGTCACTTAAATGAAACAATGCCATTATGGACCAGGACACTCCATCACAATGTTTCACCACGCTGTATTGAAATCACAGCTTTCTGGAGGACCACAGATTTGTTCCCATGTGTTTTATATTGCTTTGTCACAAATGTATCACAACAGTGCTTCATACAGGTTTCTTATTGCTAATGCATCCACTCATGGGACTATCTAAGTGCTCTTGGTACAAACCCTCTGATAAGGCTTGGAAGCAGCCAGCAGCACATCTAGTGCTATCAGCAAGGCGTTATGAAAGGAATGTCATGGCAAAGCGCTGCAGAGTCACAAGACAAAACCCACCCTGGTGTTTACAGCAGGGTAGGAAATACCACATTAAAATAAAAAGCATGACAAGGGGAGAGTACACACTTTCGGGCAGAAAAAAAAAAAAATCTAGACTACCTCTAAGCTCCTGGGTCCTTTGTCATTGAGTCAGTACATTACAGAGAATATCTGTCCGGAGTGAAAGGCTTTTTGTGCAGCTTTATCTTGGCCTTTAGCAGACAGAACTGACAACCCTGAAGTGGCAAAAGCCACTTGCCAAGTGCCACATTCAGCGAACAAAGGAACGCAACACCATGCACTGAACAGCAAACTATCAGCTCCCAGGGGGAAGTGTCATTTTCACATCCAGTTTGCTACACCAGAGTGGGAGAGAAGCTCCAACTGTTTCGAATTCATGTGTCAAGTCAATCACAGGAACAGATAACATTGGCGTTACATAAAATTTCGGAAGGAACCCCCACCCACCACCTGTAACACTCACTCGCCACTGTCAGATCAGCTCTGTAACTGAAGACAGCACTGAAGAGAAGTCATCCTCACAGCTTTCCACAAAGCAGATGATGGGATCACTACAATTTCATTTTACATATGAACTGAGCAGAGAATGAGTGTTTATTTTCGTTCCTGTCAGAACAGTATCTAAAATTCTCCACTGGACTCTGACTGTAAGTGCTAGTTGCTTGGTTTAAGTTTAAGAAAATTTGCATTCGATCCTAGAAACTTGAATTTTCAATAGACTCAGCAGGATCTGCATGGAAAGAAGGAAGAACTAGTGGATTTGCCCTACAGATTGCTGCAGCCTCTTTTGCTGCAAGGCCTTTCTGTCCACCCTAGGAAAATCAAACCAGACCTGTCTAGTTTCCTCCCAATACCTTAACCAAGACCCTACAAATGGAGTGGTTTTCTTTCGTGTAAGTAGACTGTATCCATGTTAGAGCTGGGAAGTCAGAATTCAGAAGCTATGTTCAGGAGGAAAGTGGGTCTAAGGACCAGCAGACTCCCCAGCAGCAGCCAGGGATAGTCTCAGACTTTCTGCTGGGTGCTGTAATGTAACGAGCTTATTCCTGCCCCCACCTAGTCCGGCCAAACAGCATTAATGAGAGCCTGGGCATGCACTGAGGAGCTAAATGTATCCAACTTTTAGAATTAGGTGCTTGCAATAGGGTAATTTCTGAGCCCAGGCAGGAGAGCTTAATGTGAATGGTACCTAAAAGCATTCCTGATACCAGGCTCAGACCCATGGTCAGTGCAGAAACTCAGGGCTTCCTGATGCTCTAGTCTCACCCCTCGATCTTCCCAACAACACTCCTATCTTTATTTGTACATGATCAGCGCTAAACCCCATAGACTCAAGTTTTACACTCTGCTGTGTCGCAGTACACCAAGGAGGAATCCTACCTGTCCTGATTTCCCCATCCACCATTACCCAAATTAAAGCTAAACACCAGCCCTGTCCTCTTTCACAACCACTGTGTGAGAGCAAAAGGAGAAAACCACAAGGGAACAGATGCTGTGGTTTGAAGAAAAAGAGATAGAGAAAAAGATACTGCTCTCTGAAAGCATCCAGAAATGTTTCTATTCAATTCATTCAGGCCTATGCAAGATCAGGGAGAGCACAGGACTACTGTGAGGAAAATCTAGGTCACATATGATCACAGCAGCACAGCTGCCATCATCTCAATGGCCATGTGAAGTGAGGACTGCAGCAAGGACCTCTGCTGAAGAGGGTTGGGGTTTTTTCAGTCCAGTTTTACAATTTCCCCTCATTAAGATGTATTTTCCGGCAGGGCTGTGAGTACATTGGGTCTTCAACTGGGGTGAAGGATTTAGCTATAAATCCCACAGATGATTCAGTAAGTGGAATTTCTGTAGGATCGTTTAAATAGTTTATAGGCTGCCAGGCAGGATTCTAACCTTCTAACAGTGACAGAAACAGTGTTACTTTCCTGCTCTTTTTAATGCCAACACATTTCTTAGTTCTCTTTGTTTCATATCTGTTGTGGAAAGATACACATTCCTCCTGTTTTCATTAAGGAAATGGGAATCTTATCCTATTTTAATATACCTGTGAACACTTCTTGAATTTCTCTCATTCAGTGCTCTTTTTGTTAATACACAGGTCAGACCCTGCGGTTCCTTCCCCTCCTTCAAACAGAGAAGTTAAAATAAAATAAATGCATGCACACACACA
>VYZX01034568.1:0-16845 GCA_013401335.1 Brachypteracias leptosomus
CGTGTTGTCCCTTGATCTCCCGCCGCAAGAGCTAACTTGGACAAAGATTATTGTAATAATATTTAGGTTAATTCAGTATTACTTGAGATTGCAAAGAGCAATTAATAATTTAAAGTCTAGTGCAAACTATTTCTGAAGCAAACATGTAGCAATCATGAGAAGAAATTAACCCGGTGAGATCTAAGTGAAACTCATGTATGTGTGGATTTGTTACATCATTTTCATATTTCAAATTGGTAACTCTCTTAACATCCCATATTCTTGTCCTATTCATTGATTTTCATTGCTATGCTTGATTCTGCTTAAAATAATTTTGCTATATCTTTTAGAATTATGGGATGTGACAGTACCAGTTTTGATAGGTTTAGTAATATAACTGACACCTCATTTGCAGTTTCCAGATTACAGTGCTCCAGGTCAGTCCTTCAAAAAGAGAAATATGTACAGGTGTTAATAAGCATATAGAGAGTGAGAATTTTGTGGCAATACCTACTTCACTCAGTGTAGGGTAGAAAGCTTGGGGTCTCATAATCATTAGACAATGAACAGTAAGGCTGATTAATAGAGGTTAGATAAAGAGGGTTTGAAGACTTGTAGCCTGGCCCAGATAATGTAGGTAGGGTGACATAACCAGTACAACTTTGGTTGTAAGGAATGTAGGTGTCCCTGCTACTGTAGGACCTTCTTTGTGAGTTGGTAAAGGGTTTAGGATGTCACCGTTCAGCACAGAGAAATGTGCCAACAGCTGATGTTACCAGTTGCTGTTTTCAGGACCTTGCTTCTTTGACAACAGCATTTGATAACAGAGTATGGAAAGTTATGATCTATGTATTATTGTGTTATGTTAGCTTAGAGAATGAGTGCGTTTTTGACCCCAACTGCCTTAATTCTGCACACTGCAAGTGGACTGGAAAATATCAGGAACTACAAGGCATTGGAACCCAGTGGGGACGAGGCCCTTGCACACCATCATATTGCCAGTGAAGTCACCAGTATTATGACTGTTTGCACCATCTGGAGAATTGCCCCTGTATGTAGAAGTCTTGGCCCATGAACCACCATGGACAAATTACCTCTAATAGCAACATGCTGTATGAATAATTCTAAGATACTTGCTTATCTTAAAAACTGGGTTTCAACATTAATTCTTCTCTACTGGTCTTGTAATTGAAAGTGCTTACAAAATCAATTAAGACCTTCTTATGAGGAGCTGTATTCCAAAAAGCAGTTAGCAGTTTCTGAATCAATGGCGCAACTATTTTCAGGTTTATTTAGATCTTTTAGGATAATATCTTTATTTATTAGTTTCAAAGAAATAATGGGTTTATTTACTTATGTTGTAATGTTTTGTGACTCAGGTATGCTATACCTGTTGATCTTTTTAGTGCCACCAAAGCATATAAGCCTGATATACCCCAAGAAGAATACTTCTAGTTAAATATTTTTAAAGTGGATATATCATATTAATACCTCACTAAGCTTCTCTCTTCCTTGCACACTCATTAAATAAAAAAGCATTTTACCAAGGTTACTCAAGGTTAAGCAATAACTACAAGAGCATAAATTAATGTATGAATGCATAAATGAATTTGAAGTGAGCTAAACAGATCTTCTTATTGATTCTTATTGAAAAACACTGTTATTCTCACTGGGAGTTTATTTGTTATCTTCCATTATGGTTGTCTCTCCCACTGCAGCCTGCTGTAACATCGCACATGATACAAACTTAATAGCATACCTGTCTCTGGGGTACATAAATTCTATTGCAATAATCTTCATCTCTTATTGGAAATGATAATTTATATAAGCATATCCTGCAGGTGAATGAAACTTAAATATGCTGTATATAAAGGGGTTTTATTCCACATGTAATTTTTATCCTATATTTGCTGCAGCTGCCAACTGAAAACAGATGTATGTTCAGTGTATGTGTTGAGATGTATGGATATTCATCTGAAGCTCCTTTCTTTTTTTCTTTTTTTTTTTTTTTTCAGTTTTGCAGGGATCACTTCCTGCAGCTTAACCCCATGCATTGAGGAAGAAGACAGACCATCCTGGACAGACATTGGTTTATCCTAAACCCTGAAGAACACTTTCCCTGTTTTTTTCCTAGAATTTCTGTTTCATTCGTCTACCATCCTACTGTTTCAGTATTTTTCCCATCACTCTGCTATCAAGTCTTTTTCCTGTCATATCTCTCCAGTGGTCACAAAGGACAATTTATCTCTCTCTCCTGATAGCTTATCTTTTTTTAACCTTCATACAAGTCAGTGAAAGCTGACTAGAGACTTTTGCAATCTATATTATCCAAAACTGGACATAGAGGTACCTAAAACTGAACACAGTTTCAGCTGAGGCCTTAGGAATGAAGAGTAAAGTGAGGTCCCAACCAGCCCTGGGCCTACCTTGCAGGTGCTTCTTGACTGACCCCTTAGGCTTTGCCTCCTAGCCACAAGGACTCCATTCTTGATTTTGGCCCCTGTGAGCATCCTCATGGCCTTGAAGTGACAGCTGCCCTAGAAAAGAGGCAGGAGGCTAAAATGGCCTTTTGCCTGAAATGATTCTTAAAAGTAATTTATCTTTTTAAGTTATTGTGGTTAACATCATAAAAGTTAGTTGAACTCTGTTTTGATTGCTTGCAGGCTCTTTATTTCCTTTATCTTGGATATCATCATTTGGTTCATACAGACTTCTGAGGAGAGAGGGAAGTCTAAACTTCTCCTGAGGGTCACTGGACCCAAGTGGAAGAATCTCCAGGGTGAAACAGAGAGGAGGATGAGGCAAACACCTGGAAGTCTGTGGAATCTTCAAGCTGAAAGGCTCTGAGAGGGGCAGAGAAGCCACATACAGTCTAGTACGGAAGCGACAGGTAAAGGATTTATCTTATGAATGAGTGAACACGTGCAGAGTTTGCTCAATCCACTGAAGTATACTGGACTGGAAGAAAGACATTGTTTTACAAGGATTCATCAGTGGTGAGGATGAGGGCTGGTTTTCAATAGATATAATTTTGTACCTCAGCCAGGAAGAGATTTCCTGCTCTCCCTCCATACACCTATGAATGTGTTCTCATACGTATTACTGCAGTTAATTAACTAAAATATTAAGTAGAACCAGGCTTACACTGCATACTGAGGGATCTGACAGACTGTCCCAGTCTGGAAGAAAACCACAAAGAACCAAATCATCACAGTGCCTTACAATTAAAAATGTGGTTTGTTAGAATGACCTCATTCCACTTCCCATTCAGGGAAACTTTAAAATGTTTCTTTAGATGATTGACATGAAACTAGGTGATTGAACATACAGCCACCTTCACAACTAAGTATTTGACAGATTCCTACAGGAACTCTTGCAGAGAATTTTTGACAGTTCAAGAGATTTTCCCGGGAAGTTCCTGTTGAGCCTAGACCATTTTTTATGCTTAACTATTGATTAGCATCCTGAGTAGAAAATTTGTCTGGCCCAGAGATTCCCATGAGGAAGTGATCACACTGTACGTAGAGAAAATAGCTTTAAGTAGTCAGTAAAAACTGTCTCTGCAGAGGTGGACAAGGGAGACAAAAAAAAATAATTCAAAACAAGGTAGAAGGAGGCCCACCCCAAGTATATGTATGCAAGTAAGGAAGTGGTGAAAGGACAATATTGTGGGGAAAACTCCCACACTTTTGCCAGGAAATCAGCATGACCAGGTGCCTATCTGAACCTAGAATGAGGAATAAATAAAAGAATTTAGAGACTTGACTATTTCACAAACAATCCATTTGCACAAGTAGAGGAGGAAATGCCATAATCTCTCTGTGTAGTGGGACAAGAAAGAATATGACCTCTAGTATTATATAAGAGTGACTGCCAGCATGGGCTGCATAGGTCACAGGTTTTAAGAATATTTTAGCTTAGCAGTGAAAAAAGGATAACCTTGGCATGATATAAGAATATTACAGCACTTTTTAAGGCAATATTCATTTGCTTTAACAATCTTTTATATTACTGCAGTTTCTCTCTCATTTGTTATCAAAGCTTTAGCTTCTGCAGCAAGAGACAAAGGTTCTACTTACAGACACATCCTCACTTCTTCTTTATTAAAAAGACAAATAGTCTATACAGCAATGCTACTTTGTGTACTGACAGGGTTCTATGAAAAAATACTATGTGATCATGCAATCAGAGATCATATTGTAAATCATATGTGAAAGAAAAGATAAGACAACATTAAATAAACACTCTTCTGGCATTTCTTAGCTTTGCTTTCACATTTTCTAAATTTTGTTGGTAGTTTGCTATATTTAAAAAAAAAAATAGAAACCACCACTGGAGGTGCCAGGAAACTTCAGTTGTAGGTAGTGTTGTCAGATCCCTCTGTATGAGCAATAACAGTGGAATCTTAGTGTTGCATAAATTAGGACATGCATCTTTTGACCTAAACTTCTGAATGTCAACTACACTAAGCAACAAACTCCCCAAACCAAAGTTGTCCATATAGGCAAAGTCTCCATCTTGCTTGGGAGAAAGGAAGTTGAACTGTCTGAGGGTGTTTTTTTAATATTTATGAAGTTATAGGGTAATCCTGTTGTGTTGCCAAACAAGCAAAAGCAAATCTACCAAGAAAAAAAAAGAAGATAAAAAGAACCTGAAAGAACTCCAAATCGGTACTAATTTTTAAGTGGAATGCTATATCAAATTTGTTCATGTTCATTCTATGTGAATGTTCGCTGAAAGTGAACATTGGAAAGTTTGGCTCTACAAATATGAAACAAATTGGGAAAGTTAAACTTTCTGTGTCTCTCTAGTAAACAGCTGGGAAAATGTCAGAGCTTAATGGTACTCCATGTCAATAACATGAAATCATAGCAGTGATTCTTCAGCTTCACATTTGTTTTTCATTTTTCCATTGCTTGATTCCTAGAAGGTTTCTAAGCAGATGTTGATTTGGTCTGAAACAATCACCCAAGTTTCCCTGAAAAGCTAGCATAAAAATCTAAAGAATATAATGCTTTGTTAAGAAGTGGTCGGGAATATGCTGATGCCATCAGATCTGGCATGATGCAGTAATACCAGGATACTCAATCTGTTCATCCAGGTGTTTTCCTGATAGATAGGCGAAGTCTCTGCCCCACTCCTGGCTGTGGAAGCATTTTTGACATATGTAGTATGGTCAGAACAACAGATTTGTTTTGTCATCCTGCTCTAGCTGCAGGGTAGTAGTGGGACTGCCCCACAGGTAACTCCGGACAGCACCAATAACATGATTTGAGGTTTTTAAATCCCTTTTCTGTTTTTCTGACCCTCCTTTTCACTGCTCTTCTACCACTCTTTCTCCACTCCAGCTTCCTCTTAAATAAACAACCCACTCTTAATTACTTCCTCCCCGTTTACCCTGATTTTGCTACACCTCAGTTTTGAGAGGTGTAACTCTTATCTTGAACTTAGGCTTAAATGATATTACTGATATGGTCACATAGGTACTGTTTGCATTGCAAGACTCCACTCCCTAAAAGGTTTCCAATGCTCCATTTCCATGATCTGCAAAGTGTGGCCATTTTTCTCACTTGATTTTTCATTAGCCACCTATGAAGTGCAAGCATCCTTGGCAGTATTTAACTTCTGCCAGCTTTTTACACTGTTATCTGACACATCAGAAGCTTCTAATTTCAAATGCAGTAGTCCTAAATGTTCTTTCCATTCAGTTAACCTTACAAAAATGGTCTGAAGGTTACAACACCCCTCCTATGAAGAAAGGCTGAGAGAGTTGGGATTGTTCAGCCTGGAGAAGAGAAGGCTTCAGGGAGACCTTATTGCAGGCTTTCAGTACTTAGAGTACTTAGAGTCTTATAAGAAAGCTGGAGTCTTTTTAGCAAGGCCTGTTGTGACAGGACAAGGGGCAATGTTTTTAAACTAAAAGAGAGTGGATTTAGACTAGCTACAAGGAAGAAATTTTTGATGCTGAGGTTGGTGAAACACTGTAGAGGTTACCCAGAGAGGTGGTAGATGCCCAATCCCTGGAAACATTCAAGGCCAGGTTGGATGGGGCTCTGAGCAACATGATCTAGTTAAAGATGTCCCCGCTCGTTGCAGAAGGAGTTGGACTGGATGACCTTTAAAGGTTCTTTCCAACCCAAACCATTCTATGATTCTACAATTCTGTGATAATTAAAATCATATACATTTAAGTGATGTAATATTTCACGGTTTTGTACACAGCATTTTAAACTAAAAAGATTGTCTCAGAGATTCCTCTTACTTTCTTGACACATTTTCCTTAATAATTTTATATTGCTCACTGTAGGAGGTTGGATTAGATGATTGTTAAAGGTCCCTTCCAACCCAATCATTCTATGATTTAGTACAAAGGGCAAAGTTGGACTGAAGTCCAGAACCTTTCTCTAATCACTTTGCAGGACTTGAGGTCCCTCTAAAAGACAAACTGATGAATATTTTCTAGAAGTGTTTTCACATTCCTTACAATGGTGTTAAGGAGACCTGTCACTGTTTCAAATCTAAAATCAGTAACCGTTCTGGAAGAAAAGAACGTATAAAAAGTTATTGAGGAAGATGGCTTCAGGCAATTGCTAATTAAGCAGATGTGAACCCTCCTTGTGAGAACAGCACGTTAAAAACTCAATGAACTACATCAGTGCTAAATAAAATTAAGATGTTCTGCCAGCATTCACACCCTTAGGATGCAGCAATAAATAAACGAAATTGGCCCATGATTATGTTCTGTGTGATACATCATATGACTTGGCAATAAACCTTGTGACTCCAAGCACATGCTCACAACAACAAATCAGTATTGTGGCAGATTAAAGTTCCTGAGATTATATTTCTTTGATAAGGTCATATCATTGGTTGCTTAATATTCTCTTCAACGTTTGAGAGGTTTAATGCAATGTTAGAAGGGGCACCAAAGTAGGAAACACGCTGACCACAGGTAATCAAAAATGTTGATGAGTTTGCTATATGCTGGCAAAATGAGGACAGTTAAGTATGGCAAATTTATGAGATTTTGAGCACTAACAGGGAAGCCAAGTGTATCACTGGAAGAGAAAAGAGAAGGCCTGATGCAGAAGGTGACTTGTAATGGAAATCAACACAATGTGAAATCATCACATTACAAGACAAATTACAGATATGATTGAGATGGGAACTGGATGTTTTGGTCTGTTTGCTTAATTTCATGCTACCTGCTTTACAGTCTTCATTTGTGATCAGATTTGCTGCTTTGAAGACAAACACTGTCAGGATTAAGAATTAGCTAGCCACATCAAAAGGGGTATTCTGAGTCCAGTCAAGGAGGAAGGCCATTAATGAGCAGCCAGCTGTTTCCCAATACAATACCTTTATCAAGAAGTTAGTTCCTTAAGCAGTTGTTCTTTGCTTTTCTACTTCTCTCATAGCTCAGTGGGACAGAAAATGTTTCTTTCTTACATGTCTGTTTAGTTTCAGTTAGCCTTTGGATATGATTCTGCAATGAAAATAAATACTTGGCAAGTTGGTCATATGTTTGGATGAAGATAACGGAAAAGATCATCCCCATGAAAATGGTTTAGAACTGGGAAACTGCCCAGAGAACCCGTGGAATCTCCATCCTTGGAGATGTTCAAACTCTACCTGGCAAGGTCCTGAGCAAATAGATTTAACTTTGAATTTAGCCATTCTTCAAGTGGAAGGTTGAACTAGAGACCTTCAGAGTTTTGTTCCAATGTAAATCCTTTCATGATTGTCTGATTCCAGTTAAAAACCTGGTAAGCAAATGCATTAAGTTACCTTCAGTTGAGAAATAATCTCAGTTGTATAACGTCTTATACTTCCGAAGTTTTCAAATATGTTATTGCATGTCCAGTCTGCATATTTGAGGACCCCTACATAAGGGAGGAAAAACAGGCTTCTGAAGAAATTACTTCTGATATATATAGGAAAAGAAACACTACAGCCACCAGCAGAGCCTGAGTCCACTGTAACAAGTCACTAGCAGAGATAGCTGAGATGTACTTTCCTATTCAACATTGTAATTTCAGCATCTGGAATAGCAACTAAACTCTCCATCAGATTTCAAAACAGCCAGAAGTTTGCAATCCTTCTGAGTGTGCTGATATGTACAGTTTCACTACTGACAATGTAACTGCCCTAGTTTCAGACCTGGTCGGTCTTATCGCTCCTGTGATGTTCTTTGCACTATCAGAAAGGTAGCACTTGACAAAACAAATTATACCATGCATACAGGAAAGTCTTCTTAATTGCTAAAGAAATGGTCAAGAAAAGGCTCCAGGCTTCTTCAGAGTAATACGCTCATCTATACAATCTCCTCAGCTTTAGCAAGATGAGTTGTTAATCTGTCTACAGAGTGAGCTTGAACTGCCCCACGCAGCATGTTGCATCTCTGAAAACAAGTTAAAGTAGCAGATAAGGACAACTCTGCAGTGAGGAAATTTTCCATCATTCCCGATTATAGCAGTACATTTTAAATCATAGTATTAAACACAAAAATGTTCTGCTTGCTCTTGGTCTATTGGAGCCTTTGAAAAGATGACCTGCAGGAGGGTGCTAAATAACCTGCACTGTTAACACATTTGCTAGGTTAAAGTCTTTGTTCTGTCACCTACCAAGCAGAAAAGAACGGATAAAGACTGTTAGGAGTTCGTCATGGATCCCTGATCTCAGTGCAAATTCAACCAGCCTGCAATAACTCTAAATGGTGACAGTGGACAATGATCTTGTTATGAATTCAAAGCTATTAGCAAATAACCAATCACTTCTCCTTCCAATGCTGAAAGCCCAGGTGGTGAGGAGCATTATTAGTTAGAAATCCACTTTATTTTGTTTCTGGATACACTATTCTGAAGGATTTGTCAGCTGGGAAAATATGCAGCATTCTCTTCTTTGCAGAAGCAGAGCACATAAATGCAACACAACTTTTACTCAGCTATTAAGCAGTAATTAGTAATATCTTGTCTCTAGTTTCTACCCAGTAGAGTTGATAGGTGAGAAAGAAGGACTGAAAAAAGAACTGAATGCCCAGAAATAAAGTAATTCTGGAATTAAGTTACAGTAAGTAATCCCTTCTCATGTCAGGCTCACTCACTTTCACCATCTGTGTTCCCTAGTCAAAAAGTTAACTTCAAGAAGTCACCTGAAGAATATAACAACATTCAGACTGAGGTTTCTAAGCACTGAACAAATTAGTGACTAATATAAGGTGTCATTCCAGTACATACAAATGGTAGCTAGTAAAAGAAAGAATATTCAGACATACTGGTGAAGAGTGTCCCAAAAGACAAATCATGCCAAACACAATCACCTTCTACAACAAAATAACATCTTCTGTCTACACAGGGAGAGCAGTGGATGTTGTTTGCCCGGACTTGAACAAAGTATTCAACAATGTTTCCCACAGCCTTCTCCTGGACAAACCGAAAAGATACAGATTGGATGGGTGGTCCGTGAGATAGGTAGGAAACTGGCTGACAGGTCACATTCAGGGGGTGGTAATCAATGGTTTTACTCAGGCTGACAACCTGTCACAGGTGGAGTCCCCCAGGGATCAACACAGGACCCCACACTATTCCACATCTTCATATATGACCTGGATGATGAGATTGAAGGTACTTTCACTAAGTTTTCTGATGGCACCAAACTAGATGGTGAGGTCATCATGTCAGAGGAGTGGGTCATCTTACAGAGAGACCTGGACAGGCTGGAAAAGTAGGCTAGCAAGAACAGTTTGAAGTTTAACAAAGATGAGTGCAAAGTCCTGCATATTTGTTGGAATAACCAAAGAGCTCAGTATAGGCTAGGATGTGTGAGGCTGAGGAGCAGACCTGCTGAAAGGAACCTGAGGGTCCTGACGGACGACAAGCTGAAAATGAGTCGTCACGGTGCTGCTGCAGCAATGAAGTCACACCAGATCCTGCATCTGTAGGGACATCACTAGCAAAGATCATGATCATCCCGCTCTACTCGGTGCTTGTCAGGCCACACCTGGAGTACTGTGTCCAATTCAGGTCCCTACAATTCAATAAATATGTGACCAAACTGGGGGAAATCCAAAGGAGGGTCACAGAGATGATCAAAGTGCTAGACAATCTGCCCTATGAGGAAAGAGTGAAGGAGTTAAGTCTTTTCTCCCTGGAGAAGAGAAGACTCATGGGGGACCTCATCACAGTGTTCCAGTACTTAAACAGTGGCTCCAAAGAGGATGATGGCTTTCTTTTTACAAGAAGTCATACGAAGAAGAAAAGGGGCAATGGGTCCAAGTTGCACTGGGGTATATTTTGTCTTGACATAAGAAAGAAATTTTTACAGTGAGAACAATCATTCACTGGAATAACCTCCCCAGGGATGTGGGGGAGTCCCCATTACTGGATGTTTCTAAGATGTGATCAGACAGGGTGCCAGATAACCTCACATAAGCCTCTGTCATGGTTTAGACCCAGCCAGGAGCTGAGCACCAGGTGGATGCTCACTCACCACTCTTACTCTCCCCACAGATGGGGGATGGGGAGGAGAAAAAAGAGGCAAACCGCCATGAGTTGAAACAAAGAGAATTTAACAGAACAATGCAAGAGGAGAAGAAACAGTAATAACAATTACAGTAATGAAACAGTATATAAAACAAGTGATATAGAATGCATCTGATATGATATTGAATATCCCATTGGCTGGTTTGGTTGCCTATTTCGGTTGTGGACGTTTCTGAGCTTCAGGTGAAAATTAACCCTATCCTAGCCAAACCCAGGGCAGCTCACTTTTCTGTGAAAAGTTGCACCAGATGATTTTTTGAGGTCCCTTCCAACCTGGGCTAATCTATGATTTTATGATTCTATAAGATAATAGTAGGAAAGGAATCGGTCTTGGTGGTGTGTTTGTCATGTACATTTCTTGCTCTGCTACCCTAGGCTATTACAGTAAGTTCTTCTCACCTTGTAGTTCACGGTTGCATCCAGTACATAAGCCAGTCTGTTGAGTCCTTCATATTGTGCATCCTGTAGAATCTTCCTGGTTTCTTTTGAAAGAGATCTATACTCATTCTCATCACAGTACTCCTTACCTACCTGTTTGTCACTTAAAACTCAAGCCATAGTTTTTAGTGGAATTTATTGAAAATACAGACCTTTAAAGTGTCCCAGAAGTACTTCAAGGAGAAGCCAGTCTTCCCTTCTTTGTAATTCAGTTTTCTTAAGAGAGTTTTTTAGCTCTTATAACAATTTCTTTCTAAATTACGTCCAAGTCATCAGACCTTGGCTTTTGTTATTTGTGATTTGAAGGATATGTTGACTCCTCACCTAGTAAAACTCAAAGAAAGGCTGAGAGAAGTCACTAGAAGGCTTTGACAACAGATACATGCATTTGCTGCCCCAAAGTTTCACATTCATCCAGGAGTAAGTAAGGGTAGCAGCCTTATATCTCATTAAATAAGTGAGAACTTGACTTTTCACTGAATCGATATTGACTTCATAAAATTCATGTGGATTGGCAAGATGGGAGAGATTAGTTCTTCTTTGATCACTGAAAAGTTGCAGGGAAGGTGAGGTCATCAGAAAAAGGAGAATATACATATGTGAATGAAGAGCTCATCAGTGGAGAAAAAATACATCTGCTGGGCAGGGAAAGCCAGTATGCTCTTTTCCAAGAGCTTGCTGATAGATAACTTCAGGGGTTTTCCTCCACATTTCTGATTCTTGAGCTGTTTCAGTTATTCTAACAAATTCTGGAGCCTTCCAAGGCATAAAGTACAGAGCATTATTTTTCATACAGAAGGAAACTCATAGTAGTTGTTTGGTATGTATATAAGGAATTTTAATTTTGCTCATGAATATCTCAGGCATGGCTTTACCAAGAACTTTGAACATGGACAGTGCAAAGTTGCATATAAAAATCACTACTTCCCAACCATACTGGTCTGTGTGACTGGCTGTGTGTGCATTGTGTATGTATGTGTCTCTACTGGGAGTACATGCTCAGCTTCACTCACAGCTGGACCTGGAAACAACAGCAGCAGCCGCTCATCTGTGGGACTTGCACAGGAGGAGTCCACTAGATCTTAGACTCTACCACATTTCCACCATTCCATGTGGTCCTTTAGTGGACCAGGCAGGGTCATGAAGTCCACCATATCCAACCATATCTAGCAGACAACTGGGGCTTAGAGCACACAGGTACAGCTGGTGCCTTATACCTCTGTGACACCCACAAATATCAGGTATGTAAAACAGCTTACAAATAATAGCAAGGAATATTGCTATTACATTAAACTGAACAGAAATTATTTCACAAAGGAAAATCAACTGTTTTAGAGGGTGACAGATAGATAATTCTACATATTTCTTTATAAACATAGACTTTTTCATCAGTTCATTTTCCTATCAGATTTTAGAATATTGTTAGTAGTAGTCTGTACATGCAACAAGAAAGTAAATTGATTGTTATACTTCATGTACTTTTTTGAATATAAAATGAACTGCTTTGCATGTTTTACTATGTGATTAGTATTATATAACGATTTGTGCCATCAGAAATTAAAGACTGTAAATGGCACAACACACATGTACAGTGAAAAAGTACTGACAAATACTTTGTACAATTTTTAATACTTTTCTTATGCTTTACTAAGGGGACTTTGTAGTTTCTCAGAACATGATTTTGGGAGTGTAAGACATTAAATAAACAGCATTCTCAAACAAAATGAGGAGAACATAGGAGACGTGCTTTCTGTGTAAATGAGCGGGACAAAGGGTGATAACATGTAGGGTATCAAACATGAGGTTCTCTAATATTAAAAGTAACTGATAAGAAATAACTTATCATATGCAAAAATATAAGAATGCCAATAAAAGAGCAGAACATAAGCTCATCTTAGCTAGTATTCTCCCTTGAGATATAGGTTGAAGCTGATACTCTAGATGAAAGTGAACTCTTGGGTAATTCAACAACCTATTGTGAGGTGATAGACTGTAGTAAAGGGTACTACCTTCCTGACCTCTACGGACAATTAGCTTCTTCCCTCTAGCATGAAGTTTAATAACCTGTGTCATTATATTTCCTTGCATAGCCAAAATGCTAATGTTATTAATATTAAATTCAGTCAGAGTGGTAAGTTGAAAAACTGCTTTCCAGCATGTCATGATGTGTTCAGTTAAAGAAATTACTCTGTCGAATCCTATTGAGGAGCTAATGGATAACGTCTTCTGTCAACACATGCTGAGGAAAAAACATCAAAATACTTTCACAAAATTAAAGGATCTGCAGCAATTAAAGGGATGATAAGGTGAAACTATTGTTTAATCAGAGGAATATTTTTCTGTAAAACCACTGAGAAATATGTGAACATTTCAGAAAAGTTCTCCATAAAGTAATTTAAACAGTCTGAGGAAAAATACCGACTTATTTAATGGTTCATTTTCTTAGGAAGTGGCAATACAATATAATTCTTATGCCCAGTCTTCCCCTCACTGTCTGCAGAATGTGTTCTAGCTCTTAAAAATAACAGATTTGTTCTGAGTGTTCTTTAATACATTGACAGACACTTGGTGGAGATGTGATATAACAACCAGAGCATTTTGATAGTTAAATATGAAGACAGAAGTTTTCCAAGCTAAGCCTTGAGATACGTTTTCTGATGCTTATCCTGTCTTCAGAGACAGAGCCTCATTACAAATTCCTTCTTGCTTTCTCTAGATTTTCTTCATTCTTCCACAACCTTGCATGGGACTCTTGTGCTTATCTGAAACGTGGAGATCTTACAACCATGTAGCATCCATAGGTGAATTTGAGTCATCAGGAAAGGAATAAGCCTTACTGATGCCCTGGGCAGTTACTGTGCTTTGTTCTTTTGTCCAGTAGAAGCTTCCCCAACTTTCTTTTCCATTTCTTAAGAGTTTGGTTGTGTTTTTTAACACAGTGTGTGGTACCTTGCATTTAGTGACATGAGAGTGCAATAACAACATTAACCACTCCAGTGGATGACAGAATCCTTCCCTCTGCTGTTTTTGGTAGAATGCCTTCCAATAAATACCATAGCACTTCATCTTGGCAATCTTTATTTTAAAAATATGGGAAAAGGATGTTGTTTCTATGTGCTTTATTATTGTTTTGAGTGTTGTGACAACCTGTCAAATATTAACTCTAATTTCTATAAATCTTACATAATCCTTAACTACTCCCAGGGTCACATTGATGGTATAAGGCAGTGTTATGCATGGACACCTTTCCATGTTAACTTCCTTGCTTTTCCAATAACCAGACTTCAAAAGAAGCTTTTACAGGACTTGCAAATTGTGTCTCATCTTTCCAGTGAGATTGCTCTGATAGCAAACCTTTGACAGGTGTCAAGGAAATCACATTTTGCTTTCATTATTGAGAAAGCCTGATCTGGTGATTAGGTCTCAGTAAGTGTGCTGAGGAGATATGATGGGAACTGGTAGGTTTCCTCCAGAAATGCTATACTTGTTGCCCCTCTGAAGTAAATAAAAAATTTTGTTCAAAAATTATTAATTAGGGCCACTAGCAAGCAAAAAAAGATATTTCAATTTCTTCATCTTTGCAAAGAAATTAATGGATGTCATTAACAATAGTTATTATCCAATGATAATTTGTGTTGTTTCCTGACAAAGAAATATAGCTAGACTAGGTGAGAATGTCTGGATATAGAGATAAAATGTGGCTATGATAAAAGTATCTTATTGTAAGAAAAAGCAAAGCAGAGGTGAAGCGTGGCATAGCTTACCAAAATCAATACCTCTCCATTCTTGACTTTTCTGGCAGGAACCAATTTCTAAAGGAAATTCTGCTGATTTTTTCTACATTTTTCAGTCTTTTAATCAAGCTAAAACATTTAAATCAAACAATTAATTCTATGTATAACAGCAGAAATGAATCCTTGCTTACTGTGAATGTCTCATGTAGTTGTATTCTCTAATGTCTTATATGGTTAAGGTAGCCTTTCTTTTGATGGGAGCTCTCTGCTCCACTTATCTCCACAACATCTGTAGAAAGACTTTGGGTTTAGTATATTAAATCCATTCAAAAAGTACTTGGGACATACGTGCATCTGTAATTTCTTAATAAGTTAGGCTAATATCAGCAATTTAGGTGTCTTTCAAAAGAAAATCTTTTTTTTTTTAATAAAGCTATTTTTGCTGGTTTTGGTTGTTGGGCTTTTAAAAAAAAATATTGTTGCTTCTTTCATGCACTAGAATCTTATTACCTCATAATTAAAAGAAACTTTAAAAAAATTGGTAGGACAAAAAAGATCATCTGGTATGTGACTATTACAAGTGCTTCTCTGACATTGTAGTGTTACAGAAGAGGAGATGGAATATGTGACCTTTATAGCGTCAGTCATTTTTTAACTTAATTGGAAAAATCTCGGAATAGCTCCAGAGGAAAATTCTTACAGAGCGTTTTATGACTAGATTTTTGGTATTAAGTCTAGGAAATTGATGCATTTGAGGAAAGAGGTCACAAGTGAAGGAGATCTGTATGACTGTAGGGAGCAGAGACATATGACACACTCGCATTAATCTTTTCAAGTGACATGAAATTATATGAAAACAGGTTTGTAATCATAGTACTATAGTTCAATGATCAGTAAATACTCTGGGAAATGTTCCTTGTAATGCTGAAGTATTGAATATGCTCTTGAAAGAATTTAAAAACAAGTCTAAAAGGCAATGCAAACAAACAGAGATGAAGTCAGTGAAGTACCAAAGGTATAAAACTGGAAATGTAAGTGTAACCTTGTTCCAAATAAGGTAAATGATGAAGTTCTCATTGGCTTTTTTTATTACAGTGGACTTCTACAGACAAAATCTATTGGTTACAATATACAGCCAGTTATTATCTCAAGCTAGGACACCACCATAGTCTCACTCAAAGTGAGACTAATATGAAACACAGTGAATATTAGTTGAAAGTCATACTGTTCAGGTTTTCCATTATTAAATGAAGACACTGCAAATAAAGCAGTCGAATGCTTAATTTAGCTCTCTAGTAGTTCTAAAACATGTATTTAATCCTCATTGTTAAAATGACCAGTTGCCTTATTTAATATTCCAAATCCATTAAAGGTAAGAAAAATTTTTCAATATTCTCACATCTGAGGCAGCAACAGGGCTAGGTTGCTTTTAGCAGTAAGAACTTTTCTTTTTAGAGGATAGAGCAGATTTTTTGAAGTATGATGATTTATGATGGTTTATCAATAGACTCTATATCAAAGAAGGAAAGTGATTTCTTGATATTAAGAATCACAAAAATCTGTAAAATTTGTGCTTAAGATGTTGGTAATTGGTACTGAACTGCACTGAACTGAGGGGTAGGAAATGTGTCGTGGTTAGCACCCTGACAGTCTCTGCACATTACTATATATTTTCAATGTGGCCATGAGCAGGTCATTTAGAACTGGACTGTGGTATAGGTAAATCCTAGACTTTATTTGATAGTGTCTGGTGTTGATTTGTGTACAGCTGAAAGACACTGACTACATTTATATGGCTAAGTGTATCAAGGCTGAACTGCCTAATTACAATTTGACCTATCAAGAAGTAGAAAAATATGGAAAATCCCTTACTTAGAAGGAGGCAGGGAAATGTTTTTCCTCAGTGCACTGGCAACATAAGCTAATAGTGGAGCAACTACTGATTACTGTGACAGCAGAAGCACTGTCTCAGTCTTCTGCATAGGGTTCAGCGTAGAAAATGTAGTGCAGTAAGATCTTATTCAACATTCCATGCAGTTAGTTAGTTGAGCGGATGGAGCGGGCTACATTTCTCAACCAAAGTTCTGAATAACAAAAAACCTCTAAAGTTTTAAACTTTCATTTGAAAGTTTCTTTCTGTAGTGGGTCTGTCT
>VYZX01034581.1:0-31510 GCA_013401335.1 Brachypteracias leptosomus
GAGGATCTACAAGCGAGGAGTGTTAATCTTCAAGCTAAAGCACAGCCTAAGTGTTCAAGAGTTCAAATAAAGATAGACTTGCCTACTGTCAGATCTCAAATCTTTTCTTTCCAGCCTCTCTCTCACTTGAAAAACTTGTGTTGACACAATGACCCTGTCAAAATCAACATTTGAAAAGCAAAGCTTATACATGGTGTTAATCAGGACATTTCTGTTTACTAAAAACCACCAAGATTTTATATTTTTGTGCAATGTAGTCTGGACTATACATGAAGAATTCCATTTTATTTGAACATGAATAATAATTCATAATATTAAACAATGACATTTTGAATGCTAACTGAATGCACATAGTGCTTTCCTATTTTGTGTGCACTTGCTAATAAAATGAGAGCAAAGTTTACATTAAAATATCCATAACAAAACAATTGAACTTCTTGACAGGAGAGGCACTGATACATTCTCCTCAGATACTAGAAGTTAAGTAGATACTGCAACAAGGTGTCATCTATTAATATTTATTGGTGAGGGAGAAATTGTTTATGCAAATTAACTGCTCCAGATGACATCAGACTCTTTTACTCCACTTTGTCTTATCAGTAGAAAGAAGACAAAAACCCCTTTGAACACAAGTTTTTTCCAGCTTCCTACACTAGTAAAAAGAAAAAAAAGTCTTACAGAAAGTAATATTTTAACAACTATTGGCCCTAGGATTTATGTTTTACAGAGGTGTACAACAAACAATGTTTGGTGAATATTGCATCTGCTTAGGAAACCCATTTTCAGCGTTTCAAAATTACTCACCAAATGGGACAATGCATTGCAATAGACTTCAGTGAGAAGTGGCACAGTCTCCCATGCAAATCACTGAGCTGCAGCTATAAAATCATGAATCTCATTCCAGTTTCCCACTTAATTATTGCATGGCCTTCAGCAAGTCATTTTACATCTCTCCTTTTACTTCTGTTCATACAATTCTTTATACTCACTTTAGAGGTGGGAGTATAGGTGGGTAAAAGGCTTGAAACATAAAGGTAGATAGTCTTTCTTCCAAGAATGAGGTTTTACTTCTCCCTTAAAAAAAACAAAACAAAAACCAATGCTGTCAAAGAGTAGCCATCCTACAATGGGAACTGCTGTCAAGCATTTCAATATTAACATACACCAGCTGTTATGTCTTGCAGTTCTGGGTTTTGGTACCCTGTTTACTCACAGTACTCCTCTTTCCCTCAGGTTTAGATGTGCTCATTAAGAACAGGGTCCAGGGTTTTTTGCTGTTCCTCGTCCTGGCCACAGCATTTTAGTATAAAGCGAACATAATAAGCTTGACCTAGGTAAGACAAATTGTCCTGAAAACAGCAGAAGTACAAGTCCTACATAAAAAAAAACAAACCAAAACAAACCTCCTACCAAATTGCAAAACTTCTCTGAAGCATGAAAAACTTAAAGTTGTTTTAAAATAAAATATACTTTATTGTCAAAGACAGTTTTTTCTTCTGATTCATACTTTTGAATATATTTGTTGTTTCATTTTAAAACTCACTCCCAATCCCTGGATGAAAATCCAGACTGAGGTAGAAATTCAGTGTGCAGTATTTCAACACAAAGTGTTAAAATTCATGCAATTATGGCAATTGTCACTAAAGTGGTACCCATTAACCACTCACTGCACAAATGTGTAGCTGTATGCTTAGGATAAGAGATTAAACTAGCCCTCAAATTTATTTAAGAATAGAAGGCAGCTCTCCAGTCATAAAGTTTTGATCTACTTAAAAAGCAGCATGCTTTTTCTTACAGGAGTAGCATTCTTTTAAATCAGAGCTCCTTTTAAACAGTCAAAGACCTCAAATTTAATCAGAGTTCCTCTCCTGCAGTGGTTGTGGAAAACAGGCCATCAGAGTCCTGCTTTATGGGAACATAAAATAGTCTGGGCTAGTTTTCCACCATATGAAACCCCATTCGGGCTGAAATGAAACTCTGTAAATAAGTGTGAAACATTCCACTCCCATTAAACACAAGTTTGTGTCCAATCCATGACAGACATTTGTGGAACTTTCTGCATTACACATCCGGAGACAGCACTTTTCTACAGGCATATCTAATTCATCACATCTGAAACAAGCTTACTTCTGCAATCTATAGGAAAACACTTCAACAAGCACTTGAAAATATGAAAGGCAGGTGACTGTGATGACTTCAACTGTGATTAGCTATTTGCATAATTAGGTTTACTAATCATGATCCACTTATGTAAAAAAAAGTGCCCTAGACATCACAGTTGCTCCAGGGGGAGTCTATGTGGGCATTGAAGGTTCAAGCATGCACTTCTGTTTTCAGGAAAAGACTAGATTCAAGCCTGTTTGTTAGGGTGATGTTCACTGAGATTCTAATCACAAAAATAACTTCAGGTCTGCCCTCCCAG
The DNA here is from genome assembly GCA_013401335.1 of Brachypteracias leptosomus. Lineage (NCBI taxonomy): Eukaryota > Metazoa > Chordata > Aves > Coraciiformes > Brachypteraciidae > Brachypteracias > Brachypteracias leptosomus. The sequence continues at coordinate 2,423 of VYZX01034581.1, forward strand.
ATCCCATTCACAGCATTGCATGAGGTCCTGGTTCTTCATTTGGGACATGGTTACAGGGCAAAGTGACTGCCCAATGGAGGCCTCCTACAGCATCTCTGCACCAGTGTAGCTAATGCACCAACTGCCCATCATAGTAATTTATATTTTGTGTCTACTCAGCTAACTGTGACACTAACTTTGGATTTTTGCATGAGCCACACTGGTTACAGAGGCCATATGTTTCACTCAGGACAGCTGAAAAAGTTCTGCTTAGACAGGAGTAAAAAAAAATTAAAAACATCCTAAGGAGATCAAACCTCAAAGTTGTTTCCCACTCTCTCTTACAACACTTTTATTTTCCAAGTCTTTTCTCTTCCAACTGCTGAACATGACAGAAAAGGATCATAGAATCATGGAGTGGTTTGGGTTGGGTTGGAAAAGACCTTTAAGGGTCATCTACTTCAACCTTCCTGCAGTGAGCAGGGACATCTTCAACTAGATCTGGTTGCTCAGAGGCCCATCCAACCCGACCTTTAATGTTTTCAGGGATGGACATCTACCACCTCTTAGGACTGCCTGGTTTAAGAAGTTATCCTCAACTGACCCATTTTTAAAGAGAGTAGAAAGGAGGACCCCTGGGACTACCAACGTGTCAGCCTCAGCTCTGCATCTCAGAAGATCATGGAATATAAGGTCTTAGCTATGCAAAGGCACATGGAGAACAGGAAGGCGATTTGACACAGCCAACGTGGCTTCACTAAGGGTTGGTCCTTCTTGACCAACATAGTGGCTTTCTATGATGGAGTGACTACATCAGTGGACAAGTGAAGATCTATGGATGTTGTCTATCTGGGCATACACAAAAACGATCAGAGGAATGGAACACCTCTTCTACAAGGAAAGGCTGAGAGAGTTGGGATTATTCAGCCTAGAGAAGAGAAGGCTCCAGGGAGTCCTTATTGCAGCCTTTCAGTACTTAAAGGGAGCCTATAAAAAAGATGGGGATGGACTTTTTAGCAGGGCCTGTTGTAACAAGAAAAGAGGTAATGTTTTTTAAGTAAAGGAGGATAGATCCAGACTAGATACAAGGAAGAGATCTTTCTGAGTAGAGGATGGTGAAACACTGGAACAGGTTTCCCAGGGAAGTGATAGATTCCCCATCCTTGGAAACATTTAAGGTCACATTGGACAGGGCTCTGAGCATCTTGATCTTGCTAAAGATACCCCTGGACACTGCAGGGGGTTGGACTAGTTTTCCTTTAAAGACCTCTTCCAACTCAAACCATTCTATGATTCCAGGAGTCTTCTGGATTAGCTACATCTTACTGTGCTACTTTTCTACTAGATGTCAGGGTGGTTAAAGTACCCCAGAAGGACAAGAGCCTGCAAGAGCAAAGCCCCCTGTGACAGGAGTAAGAAGGTTTTATCAATAGGATCCACTTGATTGTGCATCCTGTAGTAGACACCAACCACAAGGTTATTGATTCAGTCTCTAATTCTTACCCATAAGCTTTCAACTCACTCATGGCTATTCTTCAGACACCACTCTTCACACTCTACCCATTTATTGACATAGAAGGCAATGCCTCTGCCTCTCCTTCCTCACCTGTCCTTTCTGAACAGTCTCTTGCCATTTATAGCCAAGCTCCATCCATGGGATTCACCCCACCCAAATTTCGGTAATGGCAACTATGTCATAGCTTTCTAGAAGCACAATGGTTTCCAACTCCTCCTGTTTTCTTGAAGATTATAATGGGGAGGTGATTCAGCTCTCTGGGGATGGTCTCTACCTGCGAAGGAGAAGTCCATTGTGATCTAGTGAGATGGAAGAACCCCAGTCAGTGAGTGGTACCTTCCACAATAGGCTGGGGAGGGTGGTCCAGCACTTCTTACCTTCCTACTTATTCCCAGAGATCTCGCAGCTCTTTGGTGAGGGCCACGGCCCATGCTCATCTTTCCAAGTTTACTGCTTCCTTTCAGGTCAGTGATGGTGAGAAAGGAAATGGTGTCTCTGCTATGTAATAAGACCTAACTTCCTTCCCCTCTGGACAGGAGGAGCACAGAGGACAACCTGTCTCTAGAAGCCCTGCAGTTTTACCTGGAAGCAGCATGAAAAATCCTCTCAGACACTGGCAGGGTCAATTTTGCTCAGGTCAGTATTGACAGCAGACCTAGGGTGAGGAGAAATTTCCTCTGAGTCACTTTGGAAGGGAGTGTAAGAAGGATCAGCAACATGGTGTGGCTAAGATGTTGCAGTGTGTTTTGCCCTGGAGAGAGCAGGTACACAGTACCTGTGGTATATTACTCTCTCCTGGTTCTGCACAAGGTTCACTCACCCAAGAGTATCTTGAGGACTGAAATATCTTATTCCTGCTACAATCTTCCATTTTGAAATAGGGCACGTGGACAAAGGTTCACAGGGTGGATGAGGCATGGAGGTGTTTGTAAAGGTTCCTTCCAGCTCTCATATTGATGGCCTTTTCACAGTCCCCATGCTTTTCTGCAGCCCTTTTCTGGTTGACAGTGATTTAACTTGTGAATTTAAATACTAAGCTCCTCCTTACATGCACAAACACGACTCTCGAATAAAGGTGAAGCAAGACATGATGGGATGAACTGACCTAATACAACTATCAGCACAAGCTTCACCTTCCTCCAGTTTAGGGCTTTGTTGTGTCTCTCAGTAATCTAGCTAAATTTAACACCCTGGCAGAAATACACTCTACCAAAACCAGTCAAAGGTTTTCTGCTCCATGAGTTGCATTGATGCATGGGAGGATGTTCAGAAAGAGCTATGTCTGTACAGGTTACAGTGAGGCTCGGGGGGAACAAGGCAGGAAAGATATGCCAGCCTTTCTAGGATCAAGCAGTTCCTTAGGCTGTCTGTCTGATAGAACTGCACTGTCCCCATGTGGATACAGATGTAAGTAGCTTTGTGTCTTATACTGCAGTAACTTATTTTTCTCATTATCCATAGGAATATGTCTGCCAGCACTAGGCATCTTCACAGTACTGTAGCTGAATCTTTTCAAGATATGGGGACAGAAAACATATATAACACACTAACTGCTCTTAAAATTATGAAAATGCCACCTGTGTGTGAACAAGCCTTTACTTGCTTGGATTAGCAAGTTGCAAAGAGAAAGTGATTATTATAATAGCACAATAATTCCTAGATGTGTCACTGAAAATTACCACCAAAGCTCCTTTGAAGACTGCTTTGAGGCTGACTGAGAGGCTTTCTACACTTACTACCTTGCACATTCAGCTGTGTCAACGCTAACTACATGAATGCAGGAGCAGCAGTGAAACCTCTAAAGAAAATACACACACAACTTGCTGATGGCATTAGGAGGAATGATTCATTGCACACGTCCTTGCCTTCTCTTCTGGTGATGATGGTACCTTCCTCTCTTTTTAATTGTTTGGGGTTTTTTTCTCTCCTTTGTTTAAAAACTGCCATACTTTGTTTAGATGCTTGGAAATACATGTACACAAAATTGAACTTTGGCACAAGGGTTTTGTTTCAGGAGTCCAAAAATACACATTTTTAATACCAAGAACGTCCAAAACTCAGTTACTTTTTGTTCTGTTGCATCTCTGCTATGCACAAAAAACATGGAGTGGTCCCTCTCAGAAGAAGCAATGAAAAACCAGATAGCTCTGTTCTGAGTCAACACAATCTGCCATGAGGTATTATTTTCATTTCTATATCTGGAATACTAAAGAGGAAGGAGGCAGAAATGTGTGTTTCTTGTGGCTTTGTTATTTCAAATACTCCACGGTATATCATCTCAAGATTTTCTTGTTTCTGGCTGGCTGGCATTTCATAACCTTCAGTGAACAGGAAATCACCAAGAATTATTCTGTTTACTTTTAGATGTGGGACACACATTGCTCATAAATGAATGGCAGCATCATAAAAACATGTGGCAGTTAGAAAATGTAACTGCACTGTATGAAAACTGACCTTGACCTTTTAAATTCCAGATATATGCTACCAACTGCATGTAAGTAGTCTGGCTTTGTGCTCTTAGTAAAGTATTTAGCCAGGATGTGTCACAAAATGGCTGGAGGCAGGAGGAGGAAAGTGCAGGGAATCACATTTCAAAGCAGGATTGTTACCCATGTCTCCTGAGACAAAATACAGCTCAAAAATGATACATTCTGAGGTGCAAAATGAAAGTGGAGAAATAAAGAACAAAGCATCCAAATACTGAGTAATTATCATAGAATATGTACATGATGTGAAGACTGACTCCTGCATTGTAAAGTCTCTGTGTTAACCCTAGCTGGATAGCCATTACTCAGAAAACTGATAGTAGCTGGTATTACAAGGGTCTGTTTCCTCTGCTCTTCTAAATGAAGCACAGCTGAAGATGAAATTATATGCAACTTTGTCTTTGTATTCTGGAGGATGTGGCTGCTTTGTATCTTCCCTCATTGTGCAGAAGAAATCCACATCTGAGAAGTCATTCTGGAGATTCATAATTGCATCCAAATGGTCACAAGTTGGAGGCTGATCTTTCCTGTTTTCATACTACATAGTATTTTAATTGTTCCCTAGGGTTAAACTTCTGACATTCACAGCCAAAAGCTCAGGCATCCACAACCTGCATTAAAGCTGGACTCAAAAGTAGATCTGCAGAAGTATGAAATTAATATACGCCAGCAAGCATGAAAGTGTCAAATGTGGGTTCTAAACTATCTTTCATCTCTGCTTGGGATTCTCAACCATAAATCTGGAGTTGGACACCAGTGTCCAGTTGTCTGGCTTCCTACCCAAGATGATAGATCTACCAAATGATGAACCCTAGTGAATAAAACACTTATTTAAAGTTCATATTTCAAATCAAGTGGAATAAGGATTTTAATGCAAACTGTGTGTGCCCAGTTTGAGTGCATCACCTACCAAAAGACCAACATATCTGCACCTGTGTTCTTGGCTGCACCAATCTCAGATACACAAATGCTGCCTGGGAGCTCAGGGTCTTGGTGCCATGGGCATGGAAACAGTGAATTCTGGAATCCTGCACCAGAGCCTTCATCTTCTGGCATTGTGAGAAGACACTCCAAGAGGGAGTCACATCTTGCTAAGTCAGCCCACTGGGAGAAAAATTAACACCTATAAAATTAAGGAGAAGTTAATAGTGTTGTTTTTGAGAAAGTAATTGTTGACTAAATATTGGACTTTTATATTCTGTTCCCAAATCCTCTGTCTCAGACACAAAAGAAGATGCATAGGGTACAGATTCTGAGTAAGGGCACTGCACATCTATTGAAACAGGGTTAAGAAATTCTCACTAAAACCTGGTACTGCTGTCTTGCAAGAGGACATCCTGATTCAGGTGCTGCAGTGGCCCTGCTAAGTCACGGCAACACTGTGCTGAAGAATCACCCCTTTTTTACAAGGAGAAAGCTTCATTCCTTTAAAAACTACTAAAGAGACATATAACACAGGATGGGTTGCTTTTCTTACTGTCACTGTTATCTCCAGTTGAATGACAGCAAAATTCTGACCCAAAAGAACTGAACACTGCTGATACAGGTGATAACTTAGAACCCATGAATCAGTGGTTTATTTCACCACCTTTTGCTAGTGGCTTTTGATGTGATCCCAAGTGACTTCCTTAAACCTTCTTTTCCCGCAGCTCCCTTTTTATAAACTTGGATATTGACATTTACCTGTATATACTGATGACTTCTCACCCTTCACCCCTCCCCGAACACACATACACAGGCAGGTGAGCACTCAAATACTACCATAGTGGAGGCTATTGGGGAATTCAGATAAAATCAGTGTCAGTAAGAGAAAGGAGATGATTCCGCCTGTCCTTCACATACTACATGTCCCAGCAGGACTATGGAAAGCACTGGCAGAAAAAGTGTTACTTTGATTTAGATTCTTTAACTACTTTAAATGTATGCAGCCTGAGGATAATTAGCTGCTGATGGAACTATTTTTAATTGGTGTGAAGGTGACAATATTGGACTGTTAACTGTCAGGACTAGCTATTGTTCATGTACATAATTGGAAGATAGATCTCAAAAGAATCTATGATTTAAGACTAATGATACATGCAGTTGTTTAAGTATTGGTGTCTTTCTGAAGTGCAAACTAGTAAGAATTCACTAAAATAATGTGTTTAGGCTAGATTTGCAGTGGGAAAAAAAAAACACAACACATTTTTTGCCACACAGGAAAAAAAAATTACTTCTATATAGGACTACTGATTCATTGAATTCCCTGGGAACTTGGACCTCATAGCTAAAAGGTTTCAAGAGAAATAACTGTGGGAGTAATTAAAGAAAAATATATTTTCAATTCTTCCAAAGAACATCTATTCTAAAAATTGAATGGGAAGGGGTCCAAAATCAATTACCTAGATGTGCAGAATGGAGCCAACAAGAGAGAATAAAAAGGGCTTAGTGAGATTACAAACCCAAATCTGAAGTGGCACAGTCTCTGCAGCAGCAACGGCAGGCAGTCTGAGGCTCCTCTGGCAGCCAGCACACCCAGGGGCCATGGCAGTGCTGGGGGATGCCAGCAACCCTCTGCTGCTGGGTGAAAAGGAGTCATGTAAAGCTACAACAGAGCTCATCAACTGAGTGAGTCCTTGTCTCAAGGATGGACTCACTTGAGCATCTTTCCTACTGGGACATGTTGAGAAGCAGACAATGGAGCAGATTATCTGTTCCCTGCATTTAAACATCTGCCTCAGCCCCTCTCCCTGCTTCTTTGTTTCATCACTTCCTTCTTTAGTTATGTCCCGTATGTAAATTGCAGTTAGTGTTAAGAAGAAATCTGTGACACTGCCAAAGAATTTGTGTCTGTCTTACCCTCCTCCCAACAGATTGCATTGTAAACTCTATCCTGGAGGGAAATTGAATCTGTGGCAGTTTTTTTTTCATCTTCACAACTAATTTTGACTTGAAGATTTCAGTTAAAGAAGAAATAAATGCTATACCCTGTTGGCATAAGCAGAGGAAATAAAAATAAGAATAAAACAGGCAATGGACCATTTTGGTTGCACAAGCATACAGGCTGAAGCACAGACAGGAGAATAAATGTGTAGACAGGACAAAGAATGGGAAGGTTAAAGCAAAATAATGAAACCATGTGAGAGAAAGCCATTTAAAAATTCTGGAGTCTGTTTGCAAAAAGGAGAAGGATGAGAAGAAAGATCCTAGCAAGGACACCATGAGCCAATAATTTCTTTCTGAGAAACGTGTGTATTGGAAAGTCATCTCTTCTTTGCCTTTAAGTTCTGCTTTCATGTTGTTTCTGTAGCATCTAATATTAATTAAAATTAAAAAGTATGTGACAGAAGAACACGGGGAGGAAAAGGAGGACAAATTTTGAATATAAATGTTTAAATCTTTCTCAGAACTTGTTTAATGCCCTTTGCTTGCATCAATATCAATCTTGGATGAGAAATCACTGTGTTTGCTTCATCTCTAAGTCCTAATTGGTGTAAAAGGACTGTAAAAGGTGTTCCTTTTGAAGTATACATTTATACTTTGGAAAAAAGTAACTCCTGCACATAGCCTCCATAAAACAGCTAATCTCTTAAGCAGTTAGTCACATAAACTGTTCAATTTCTTGGCAACACCTAGGAGCCCCAGTAACCAATGAGCATGAAACTGTGCTCCTGCTAGACAAGTAGAAAGCTTAAAAACAGTCTCTTTTCCTTACAACTTATGTATGCATAGTAGTCATTGTTCAGTATGTTTCTTTCTATTTTTTCAAGCACCTGGAAGAAAAGGTTAAATTGAGGATGCCAGAACCTATGTCATTTGTCAGTGCACTCCCTCCAGAGCAGGGGGCTCTGGCTGTCCAGAATATCCAGCGTGTCTGATCTTTGCCTCTTGGCCAAGCACTAAGATTGTTATTTTTGATCTCTTCTATATTACTTTCAGGCAAGATAAGACAATTCATCTGGAGTGCAGTGCCACAGTCCCTGTGCCCTCAGACATGCCAGTTCCCAGGAGGCTGGAGTTTGCTGCCTGCACACTGAGGAAGTGAGAAGAGTGAAGCTGGTCTGCAAGACAGATCATTCTCCTTTCAAAGGTCTTTTTCTCTCTAATCAGATTTCATCTTCTCTGCTTCTTTCTTCTTCTGCAGAACAGCTACACAGCAGTGTATTTTCCACATGCCGCTGAATTCATTTATGCAATCAGTTTTCTTGTCTCTGCACTTCTGTTTTGGTTGCTGCTAGAAGTAGAAAGGCCAAAATGCCATGAGAAAAATTACTCTCACAACATTTCAAGCATCACTAAAATGAAAATATATCTACATTTTGGAAAATGGTTGCCCTTTTAGGAGCTCTCATACAATTTTGGAGGCCTAAGTTATGTGAATCTGTTAGGGATTTTTTGTCTATTCTCCTCTCTTAATATTAACATGGAGCACAAGTTTCTTTTGCTGCATGCCACATTTATCTAGTCTATACAGCTACAAAGTGGAGCAAAACTGAATGAGAATGACTGGATTTTCTACTGGTTTCAAATTGGTCTAAAAGCAAGACAGCTGCTGAAATACAATGAGAAGCCAGAAACACAGTTCTGTTCACTGCCCATAATGTCTCTATGCCATGTTTAAACTTGAAGGTCCAATATAAAAGGTAGGTATTTATACTTTAAAAAAACTTGTACAAAGAAAATTTTATACTTGTAGATACAGCATAAAAGTTAGGTGAATTAAGCAAGGGAGACCATCATAGGGAGAGGAGAAAATAAGACTTTTGGCTACAGTTCTGCTCTGACCAACTCAAATCTGATCTTTCCTATAAAATGTGTTAAAGGCACTATCAAAGAGCAATATGTTACTCATTAGTTACTCTGTGACCTCCTGCTATGTTCCCTTTAACAGAAAGCTTTCAGCAAAAGAGCATTTTAATTTTCTAAAGCTGTTTACTTTTGTTACACTCCCTAAAATGAAACATGTTGTTTTAGGCACATTGGTGAAAAGCCTAGATCTGCTTATTAGACTGAAATTAGACATTTCAAGTCTCCACAAATATAACTATTTCAAGATATGGCAATGACTTTAAGTGAATAGGAAGGGGTTTCCTAACCACAAAAAATGTACAAGTAGTTACTTTGATCTTCTGTAAAGTCAGAAGCAGTTGGTGCGTTGTAAGAAAAGCCACTGCTGGCAGATGAACAATTGTTTAGGTTCCTCATCTGTAGTTACCAGCATGATTCAAATGTAACGTGACCATGTCTAAGAGCCCAAAATGTAATAACTAAAAATCTTTTTGAAACATCACATTTACTCAGTTTTAAAGCCTGCAAGTTTCTGTGACAGAAAAATCCTTGAAAGTGCTTAGGTGGGGTAGAGATATGGATAAATTAGGCACCCTAACATGCAGCCCATCTCCTGTGCCACTGAGGTGACACATGTGGGCTTCCCAGGGACATAGCCACACCAGAACCAACAACCCTCACCAGATGCATGGTCTGTTGCAGGAAAGAGCATCTGGGGCTGTACATGGAGACTTCCTGAGAGGAAATGTAGAACAGATGAGTGGTGCAGAAGAAACCAGGAAGCCCTTTGTATGATGAAGATAATCACAATGATGATGACCATATAGATAAGCTACTCACTCCTTGGGTGCCCTTCAGCAGCAGACAGAAGCCAAGAAGAGGAAAGAAGGAGCTGGGAGAGGCTCACCTCCTCCATCCCTGATGATTGCTTTCCAGATCTTCTCTGAAGGCAGAAAAGGAACAGCATGTGGACAAGTCTGGATCCTGACTGTAGGAGCTGGGACACCTCTAAGGTGTCTCTGAGCAGAGGCTGAGGAAATGGAAAGATATTTAATGTCTGGGCTTAAATAAAAATTACAGTTCACATTTTATTTCACTTGTTCTCAGCCCTATAAATAAAAGCCTGACTTCAGATCTTACTGAAAAAAAAATTCTGCTTTCTTTTACTCTCAAGCACTCTCTTGGTGCTGCAGGTAAATCAGGATAAATCCAACAGTGGGCTGTCTCCAAAGGGAGCAGATAGAGCACACAGCAAGGAGAAACACAGACTACTTGGAGGGACCTGCATGCAGAAGATGCATTGTGGGTGACTTAAAGTCAGGGGAAGCTTACCTGCCAGCCTGCCATAGACCACTGTGTTGCAGTGCACCTATTGTAAGGTGCTGAATTACTCCCTGTAAGGAGTAATTGGCCAAGAAAGATCCTAGGACTATCAGAGAGACCCAGTGCCACAGCTTTCCTCATCTCTTCTCATATATATGAGCCCAGTGGACTTAGCTCTAAACATATATTAGGGAAAGCTGAGTCCATGCACATACACATGCTTCTCCAGACACACTGTCTATTGTATTGAGTTTTGAAGAGGGGAAAGCTCATAGCTGGCAGTTAAGAAGGGAAACATAGGTTAAAAGCTTCTCAGGGTAGCTTTCCTTTTCACTAAATCTACAGAACACTAGAATTTTAGAAGTGGAGTGTGCTTGAATACCAGAGGTTATCCTCTGCACCATGAGCACTTTCTGGAGTCCACATGACCATCCATCTGCTTACCATCTCTCTCATCAGGCTCCAGCCCAAAGCAAAGAGAATTATTTCTGTGGCATGTCCCCTGGGGTATAAGGCCTAAACCTCTCCTAGTGCTGTGTGACAGGGGCGGGGGGGAAGGAGGGAGGGAGGGAGAAAACAAAGACTGTAAAGCCTGTCTTTCTCTAAACTCTACAAGCAGATATGAGCAGGCCACTAACTTTGGAAGGAGATTAACCAGGAAATCCCCCAACTCAGCAAGGAAGTACTCAAGCTTCCTCTTGACTACATGGAAACAGTTACATTAATCACTGTAATCTAGTAAGAAGAGGCATATCTAGTTGAATATTTTGGTAAAAATGGGCAATATGATTTTGGAAGAGCTATTTCTCCTAATGTCCACATAATGGTATCTCAGGTGTTACCTCATCACTTGCTGCAAAGGCACATGGCAGCGCACCTGTCACATTGCAGCTGTCAACCTGTCCTTAGCATTCAGCATAGAGACACCTTGTCAAAAAGGAGCAAGCCCAGCAGAGGGCCACCAGGATGCTCAGGACACATGCCCTGGAAGGAGAGGTTGTCCAGCCTGGAGAAGGTAAGGCTTCAGGGGTACCTTATTGTTACAAGCCACCTAATGGAGGGTGTCAAGATGGTAGAGTCAAACTCTTCACACATGTATTCGGTGGAAGGCCAAGAGGAAATAGACCCAAGCTGGAACATGGGAAACTCCAACTTAATATAAGGGGGAAAAATGACACCCTGAAGATGGTCAGAGACTTAAGCAGATGCTGTAAATCTCTGTTTGTTGAGATATTCAAAACTCAGTAAGGCATATTATGAACAATCTGCTTCAACTGGACATGCTTTGTGCAGGATCTGTGATTAGAAAGCCCCAGAGGTTCCTTCCAACCTGAATATGATCTGATACTACAATTCTGAACATAACCACCATTTCCACTAAAGTAATAAAATCATTAATATTTTTAAAGCAAATCATTCAACCATCATTCACTTCATTCTGCTGGTATTTAGACAACCTTCCATCATGTTTTGTTTTGTCTAGTCTTTAAGGTCTTTAGAATAACGGTAATGAGGCATTACTTCCAGTTTTACTGCACTTCCTAGGAATAGGAAAACTCATAAGTGTTGATCTTAGGTTTCACTGTTGCACAGAATGAACTTGGAATAAAACTTTTGGGTGGGATTGGGTTTTCTTCTTTTTTTAGCTGCACTGTATTGTATGTAGGGGATGCTTCCAGTTTATAGTTAAAGAGTTTCATGGGATACTGATGTGTTTAATGGACTAAAACCTCTACTCTGCTAAAACTCAACTAAGAAGAATGGATGTCTGAGAACTCAAGACCCATAGTTGTTAATTCAGGTTCAAAAATGGTGATTTAATTGCTCTGCACTTTCTTTCCTCTTTACACATTCTCCATTTTCCCCCTCTCAATCTTTCTGAAGAATGGTATCACTAATCCCAAGTATAGCTAAGCAAAATTTGTCTGTTATTGATATGGGACCTGTAGAGCTTACTTGCTTTTCTCCAGACACTTTGGAACAATAAAATTTTCCTGTTTCTGTATTTTTGTACCAGTTCTTCATTTCTATAGTTTTGCATATGTTCTTTTGGTCAGACAGAAAACTCTGAAAACCTCACTCTGCCAATGTAAAACAAGAAGTATTTTTGCTCTTCTTGTTGTCTCTACTCTTTCCACCTTTACCCAAACTCCTTCTCTCCTTCAGCAACAATTTCTAGACGCTTTCCACTGACTGGATTTGCCTGCTGTGTGAAGTGAATTTCACTGATCTGCTACTTAGTAGGAAATTGTTAAAACAATTTGTCCATATTCATCAGTGGTATAACTTCATTGATTTCACTTGGAGTCACACCAGGAATTAATGTGGCTATTAATTTTGCAGAAAGCTCTTCATATGCAAGTGGGTGTGTTGTACAATTGCCAAGAGTGCTGATGACTGCTCCAGCTTCCTTGGGCAGATACCAGTTGTTGTGGGGAACTCCACAGTGACTTGTCATAATAAGATTTAACACCCTCTGGATGAAAGCTTTTTTAGTCTAGTGGGCTTATTTGCTTTACATTCTGACTATATTTAAAAATAATTTTCAATATTCATAGAAAACTGTGTCAGCCCATGTTGTACAATACTTCTAACAATATGAACAATCATTGTTGGCCCAGTGTTTGGGAAAAAGATGCATCAGGCTTGTCTATGTAATGAATCTAAGTTCCCTTTCACAATAGATCATCAAAGGCTTGTGTACAATGCGCAAAGACTGACCTAAAACCTGGAGCAACCAGATTTCCACTCCATATTTTTTCTTGCAGATGGTTAGTGGCCTTCTCACATGAGTGAAAATTTGGATACTTCTCTTTAAATAAAATATAATGTGAGTGACAGTCTGAAGAATAAAAGACCTAAGGTCTTTTAATTTGCTACAAAAATTAATTTTGTGTTATGCTCATTGGTCTTTGTTATTTTAAGTGACTGGAAGACTTTTAATGCAAGTCTTGAAAAGTGATGCTGTAGAAATTGTGAAGGAAGACTTGAAAGGAGGACAAGGCTAACAGAGAGGTAGGAGATATTTCAAGTTTCTGTAATCTAGAAAGAGATATGTGGGAATTACAGACTATTCACAGTGGGTGGATATTTTAATGAAAATAACTGTTACTTTTAATCAATTATATGATGTCTATGTTAGTATTAAGTTTTAATGAACATACATTGTTGCATGATCAAATGCAGATGCATGGTCAAATCTCCTGTGGGCATTGTTTTATAGCTTTATTGCATATTGATAGGTCATGTTGCTTTCACAATCCAAAAGGCTACAAAGCCAAATTGTCTGAAAATCCTGCCAACGCTGTGGCTCAAAGGAGATCATGAAGCAGTAGCATAATGATATTGATGGGGGTACTACAAGATTCAACAAAAGCCTCCTGAACTCTGCATGCATTTATCACACCAACTCAACCAGTCACAAGGAATTCAGAAATTTGTAGCTAAAAATTACAATTTGTCCTTCTGGAACACCAGCTGTATTAAAAAAAAGACTTCTGAATGACCAATCTGCATACTCAAAGGATAAGGTCACATTTTCATCCCACTGTGCCCTAGCTTTTTACAAAAAGAGCAAGGGACAGTGATGCTAAGAACTCTGATTCTATAAATAACTCAAGAGCAAGATTTCTTAGTGAAGTGTGGCTGATTTGGCTATGAAGACTATCCTTTGCTATATATAGCTAAAGAGCGAGTATTTTTAAAAGATCAGACAAAAAATAAAAATTAGCTAAGTACATCCAAGCATATTTTTGAAATGCAGTTTTGAAGTTCATCATTAACTGAATCCATGGACAACAGGAGATACCATCTCCTGTACTCTAGAGGACATCCCTGCTGAGGCACAAGCCTTTAGGAAGTCAGATCCAGGCAACAGTGGCTGAGGTAGCTTTTGAGGGCAGCAGACTGCGCAGTCAGCAAAAAGGCATGAGTGAGCCTTGGCCTTGCTCTCTGCATCATCTGCACCAGGTGAAACAGCATAGCCTAAAGGAGAGACTGAGGCCCTCCAATCCCATCTCAGGACCAGTGGCAGGCTATAGACATATTGCCTCTCTGGGCCCAGATCTACAAATGAAAGAGTAATCCAAGCCCATCAACAAGAGTGTGATTTTTAGTAGTAGTTTTTTTATGTGGTAACTTGAATAAGTCCTGGTGCAGCCACAGGTGAGGGCTTACCTTCTTAAGTCTCAGAGGCAAGTAACAAAAGCAGTTTTGAGATCATTGCCAAGGAGGTCCTGCCCTACCTGCCAATTTAACTCTTTTCCTACAGAGCTGGTCAGGGAAAAGCCTGTCATGACCTCAGTAGAGCCATGTTGTAGCAGTAGGGCAGCAGTGTGTGGCCAAGGCATCCTCAGAAGGTGGGACATGCTGGCAGGGCTATCAAATGGCACTATACCGCACAAACAGCACCTATGTAAAATAGGAGTAGAAAGTAAGAGGGAAAAGGAAAAAGTTTCAACAGATACAGTTCACATGATAATTAGAAATTAAAAAAATAGGATTAAAAAGGATATTTTTAAAGCTAAAAAAATCATGGGAAGAGAAGAAATATTTTCAATCAGATCTCTTAAGAATGTGTATATTAGGTGGATGGTTTTATTAGTCAGCTTTCTGAACCAGCATTCAAAGAGTTCTGCACCATGTGTCCGAAATAAAAATCAGATGCAAACCAGAAGCACACAGATGAAACTTGGCCAAACCTCTAGGGACATTAGCAAATTCCCATGTGTGTTTTTAAGAGAAGGATCATCATTCTTGCTTTATATACATCAATTAACCTTGCACGAAGAGTAGCACTGAGGAAGTACAGTCATTCTAGTGTAAAATCAACAAGAGATCAAACTGTGGGGGAAATAAATTATTTTTTACTGTAGCTTCTCACTTGTTGTATAGGTTATACAGGTGAGAGAAGCCCAGACCTTTGAATTAGCTGTGCTAGGTATATAGGAGCTGGAAGTTGAGCAGTCATTTAGATTGATCAGCTATTCCAGTGCTCATGTTTATGGTATTAACCTCCTACTACACATCTTTCTTCTTTCCTCTGAGACTTCAAGTGTGCATCAGCACTGTAGGATCCCTCATTGAAAAGCTGTTAAGCTGTGCAGACCTTACTCTTTGGTGATCCAGGATGCAACAGAGGCTCATCAGGATCAGATGAAACTGCTGGCAGACTCATAGGGTGCCATGCCATCACATTGGAGCCAGCAGAGATCCTGCTACAGCACCCTCCAGGTACTTTCCCCCTCCACTTTCTTCTCTCCTGACTTTTTTTTCAGCTTTACAGCAGGTCCTGAGAGCACAGCATGTTGCAATATTTCCCTGGGCACCACCCAGCCTATAAAGATTGACTGGATAAAACCAATACCATGTGCGTAACCGAGCTAAACACCAGAACCTGAGTGCCTGGACATGGTGGGCAACCCAATTCACCTGCCTGGCATGGCTGACACGAGCAAGCAGCACCTCCCATCTTGGATGCACCAGGAGAGTGAGATTTCTTCCCATTCACACTTCTGTCCTTGGATCAAAAGCAGGAGCAGGGACTGCAGTGTGTAGTGGTCCTGACAGCAGGACTGACACCTTCTCTCCCGCTCTGAAAGACCAGCAAACACATCACACACTGCACTCAGCAGCTTTGGGCACCACCTGTTTCCCATTTCAGCATGCTGTATTTTTCACTTTTCGCTCTGTTTTTTTCCTCTGTAAACTAATCAACACATTTCAAAATGTTGTCATGAATTTTGAAGTACGTTTGCCACAGCAGACCAAAACCCCAAGCCTTTGTACTAGAAACCCCAAGCTGTGCTCCCTGTTTCTTACTGTGAGATGAAGAGTCACATCTCTGGACTCCATAGACCCAGTTAGTCCACCAAAAATCAACATAAGAGCATCAAGCAATACTATTTTTTTTCTAGTAGCGGAAAAAAACAGTAGCAGCCCATTGGGACAACAGTCCAGGAAAGGAGAGGACAGACATGTCCAAGATAGATGGGTCCCATAGCAGCCACTGACAAGCCCTACAGAGTAACAAGGATGGGTTGGTTGGGTAAACCCCTTCATGTCCCCAGCTGGAACCAAGTGAGGGTTAGGAAGGGCACAGAAATTTTAACAAAGGGACCTACATAGCCACAGTGAGCTCACACATCAGCATATGGTTATGTTTTCCTTTTCAGACATTTGATCAGCTGAAAAGCCTTTCTGTTCCAGGGGAGGTTCTTGAATTCATTTGCAGCTCAAAGAGCAGACCCTGGTGGAAGGAAGCAGGATAGGAGCACACCACCTTCCAAGCAGGGGACACCGGGGCAGGAGTGCACAACCATCAAACATGAGACAGCCCAGAGACATGGAGTTGCAGAGCGGCTGGAGGAGAGGCAGCTGCAGGCTAGGCCATCAGCAGAGGCTAATTTTACAAATTGAAATAACAACAATAATGTTATAGGCGTGACAAGCCTCATTGCAGCTGGTTTGGGATTCAGCCGGCTTTATGTTGTTTTGATTAGCCTGATGTTCAGCTGGTGGGATGCTTGTATGGGCACACGTGTGGGCGGGAGGGTAAACACAGCTGAGCAAATCTGGTCCCACATCTTGCTTTTGAACAAGCAACTGGGCTTATCCTCATCTAGGATGAGAGCTGTAGCCATCCTCCCTCCCACATCCAAAAAGGTGCAGCTGTATTTAATGGCAATGTATCACAGGAGCATTTGTAGCATTTTTGCTGATGTTTATTGCTATAGACAAAGTGCAAATGCTTTTAATGCTGTGGTGAGCTGTCGAAACTCAGACAGCTGTTAGGAAGAAAAAAAAAGTACTGAATCACTTGGGGAGAGATGAAGGGAAAAGGAGCAACATCCTGACAGAGAAAACAAGACTGTTTAAATAGGATTCCTCCCTGACAGGCAAACATACCCCTCCAGAAAGTCTACTTTCAACCAGATCTTTATTTCAGAAGGTAGACAGACTTTGTTCAAAGTTTGTATTTTTCTTCCTATGGTGTGTTAATGGCAAGCAGTTGTAAACACAAACTGCATCTGAAAGTAGAGCTGGGTCTAGAGGACTGGGGAAGGGAGGAAGAGGAAAAATGTTAAGCCGTTAGAAGGGGTGAAAGCAAGTGTATGAATGGGTTGAGAGAGGAAAAACTCCATCAGCCTGCCAAAGTAAATTATTTTGGAGTTTTCCAGCCTCTTCAGATACACTTTATACCTGCTATCTCTGCCTCTGTTTTAAATAGAAGATTTGACTTTCTCCAATTCCATAACCTCTCATAAAAGACAACATATCTTTCCTTTAACTTATCTAGAAAGATAATGGAAAATTATCTTGAACTGACAGCAATATAAACGATGTCTTCTGTCTTCCCCTACAGCTTCTAAGAATTGGAATTTTTTCGTGATGGATGGTAAAATAAATTATAGCAGCCACAAGCCTCTTCAGAGGTTAACAAATGAGCACAGATGGTTCAAAAAGCACAAAAGACTTTGTGCCTCATGGAGGATCCAAGATTGTAAACTCAGGCCTACAGTTTGTTAATCTCTTCCAAGAGCATCTCAGTGTCCTGTGAAATCTTCATTACCACTGCATTCCTCTTTTGAGCACCCAACATGTCAGAGGTACTCAGGGGTAGTAACCCCCAGGTTACCACTATCCTCTTTGCCAGACACTTCACCTCCCCTTCCATTTGTCATCTAAGAAGTGCGTGTGTGTAAATACTCCCTATCTCACTTTGCATCTGCCACAGGACTTCAAATTACATCAGCCACCAAGACTGATTTGATGGACAAGTAACACCTCCACCAGGAGAGACGCAGCAAGCCTTTCACCAGCACAACAATTTTAAGAATATTCATCAATTTATTCACATCACTCAGAGTTTGATACCAAAGAGTACTTCATCTCCAGCTCTGCTATATGTGCCAGCAGTATCCTCATTAATCAGATTGCAATGAGGGTAACATACTTAAGCAATAGCAAAGCAGGAGGTGGAAAGCCAAGATGCTTTGTGCCATCTGTGACTTGGAAGAGAACCAAGGGATTTTATAAAGTAAGCATAAAAAAAGGGATATAGATGTTCAAAAGGAAGAGGGAGCTGGCTAACCTAACACTGCCTCAATCTTGCCTGAATGAGAAAAATCCATCATATTCACACAAACAGGAGGTGAGTAGAGTCTATTGATATGAATTTACTTAAGTAAAGGCTGCAATATATACAATAATATTTATCTGGCTTTTTGACTCTGCTATGCTGCGTAAAGTACATGTTATATACCACTATGCAAATAACGAACTTTTTTTCACATATTTATTATTGGGCATTTGGTAGAAGAAACTAACTAACTAAATTATTCCCTTAGTATTGCTCAGACATTTGGAGATGAGCCTATAATGAAAGCCCCCACTT
This sequence comes from Brachypteracias leptosomus, assembly GCA_013401335.1. Taxonomy (NCBI): domain Eukaryota; kingdom Metazoa; phylum Chordata; class Aves; order Coraciiformes; family Brachypteraciidae; genus Brachypteracias; species Brachypteracias leptosomus. The sequence goes on from VYZX01034581.1 coordinate 20,889, forward strand.
TCTACCTATTTTTCTAAGTAAAATATACCAAAAATTCTTTGAAGACATGATTTGTCACTCAATCAGCACCAAAAACAGGTTCTGATCCATCAACAGAATAGTTTCTGTGTATTACCTGGCAGAGAACATTATTTAAACTGAGCTAAAATTTATAAAACTCACACAACAAATAACTGTCTTAAAAATTATTTGAATTAGTTATAACATGCCTGTCTTATTCCTGATATTCCAGCAACAGAGAGTCTTCTGTTTGTTGCATAAGGAGCTTTTTCTGCATGGAGTGAGATTTTCTCTGTCTAACTGCTTTTATATGCTGCATCAATGCTGCTTTTACACCTCGTTATGAGGCAGGGTCAAAGCATGAGTCCTTGTGGGCTACAGGTCTGACAAGTACAATATGCAACCCGGAACACCTCTGAACCACTTCTACCATCATAGAATCACAGAATGGTTGAGGTTTGAAAGGATCTTTAAAGGTCATCTAGTCCAACCCCCTGCATTGACCAGAGACATCTTTAATGAGATCAAGATGCTCAGAGCCCCATCCAATATGACCTTAAGCGGCATCCATCACCTCCCTAGGAAACCTATTTCACCATCCTGAACACAAAAAATCTCTTCCTTATATCTAGTCTGAACCTACCTTCCTTTACTACAAAGCCAACACCCCTTGTCCTATTCCTACAGGTCCTATAAAAAGTCTGCCCATATCTCTCTTACAAGTGCCCTTTAAGTATTGAAATGCCACAATAATACCTCCCTGGAGCCTTCTCTCCTCCAGGCTGAACAACCCCAAGTCTCTCAGCCTGTCTTCATAGGAGAAGTGCTCCATCCCTCTGACCATTTTATGACCCTCGTCTGGACCTGCTTCAACACATTCGTGTCCTTCTTGTGCTGAGAACTCCAGAGCTGGACATAGTACCCTAGGTGAATTCTTATCAGAGCAGAGCAGAGGGCAGAATCACCTCCCTTGATGTGCTAGCCATGGTTCTTTGGATGCAGACCAGGATACAGCTGGCTTTCTGGGCTGCAAGCACACATTACTGGCTCAAGTGCAGTTTTTCATCCACCAAAACCCCAAAGGCCTTCTCCTTGGGGCTGGTCTCAATTCCTTCATCAGTCAGCCTGTGTTGATAGCAGGGGTTGCTCCAATCTAGGTGCAGGACCTAGTATTCGGCTTTGTTGAACCTCGTGAGGTTTACACAGGTCCACTTGTCCAGGTCCCCCTGAATGGCATCCCATCCTTCAGGTGTGTCAACCCCATCACTCAGCTTGGTGTCATCTGAAAATTTGTTTAGGGTGCACTCAAACCCCCTCTCTGTTGCATTGACAAAGATAATGAACAGCACTGGTCCCTGTATGGACCTCTGAGGGGTACCACATCTCCATCTGAACATCAAGCTGTTGACCACTACTCTCTGGATGCAAGCATCCAACCAATTTCTCATCCAGCAAACAATCCACCTATTAAATCCATATCTCTCCAATTTAGAGAGAAAGATATTGTGGGGGCCCATGTCAAAGGCCTTGCAGAAGTCCAGATAGAAAACATCCATAGATCTTGCCTTGTCTGTTGATTTAGTCACTCCATCATAGAAGGCCACTATGTTGGTCAGGAAGAGCTTGCCCTTGGTGAAGCCATGCTGGCTGTGTCAAATCACCTCCCTGTCCTCCATGTCCCTCAGCATAGCTTCTAGGAGGATGTGTTCTATGATCTTGCCAGGCACAGAATTGAGGCCGACAGGTGGTAGCTCTATTTCAGAAGTAGCTTTTTTTTGCCATCAGGACAACTGCAGAATCAATGCAATCTAAGTAATGGCACTGTTACTTCCCATTTGGGAGGCTGGTCCAGAAATAGCCGCAACAGTAGGACTTCTCTGCCAAATCCACAGAGACTGGCTAGCTGTTTATGGGTTGGATTCAACCAAGAAGGATTGTGTTCTTGACGAAATACATCTGATTTGGACATGACTTCAGGAAATTTCCAAAAGTAATTCTCTCATCTGTTCATTTGCCCAGGTATAATGAAGGAAAAGGGATTTTAGTTACTCTTGATATGATAAGCAGCAGAATGTGTAACCATTCTTTAAAGGATATTATACCCTAGCAGCATCAACTGTATAGTCCTGTGGGATAAAAGGCTTCCACTCCATCCAAAATCCATTTGGCCAGAGAGCATGGGAGATGAAAGAAACTAGTTGTTTCCATATGCTACAGGTTGATATAATATATCATCTTTCAAAATTAAAAAACAATTAGCAACATTGTCAGGATTATCTAGGACACAAAGTACAAAACACAGAGGCAATAGAGTAAGCAGAAACTTGCTGATGTGGAAAGTCAAATCAAAGGATTAACTGAAGAAATTTAACATTTCAGTAGCAAAAATTAAATGTAATCTACATATTTCTTTACTATTTCTTGATTTATTCTAGTTTGCTAACGTACTGGCCTGTACAAAACTCTACCTCAGGAATTCAGTATCTGTGGGACTCTGATGAATCTTTATCAAGCATAAAGCTGGTGTAAGGAAGACTGAATTGGATATCCTTCTCAATCCGTTCCTGATTATAGGGTGGGCCTCTGTGCTTTCTTTTCACCGTATCTTGAAATATTTATCTGGCAGCTTGCAAGCCAAAACCAACAGCTGATCATCTAAGGTTGAAAGATGGAGCAATCAAGTGCTCGTAAGAAGATCCAAGCCTGTGGGTTTCTACTGTAATTGAGAAATCATGCCAGATGTGATTTTATAGCAGCATTGACAGTGCATGAACAAAGCAGACAACTCCTACAGGAAGCAGCTTGCTGAGGTGAGGGAAACAGGCGTTTCTTCCCTGCCAGAGATCTGGCCACCCAGATAAGGAACTGGAGAGCAAATTATGAGACAACATGGGCCCCAGAGAGGAGCAGCACCTTCTGCACATCCAGTCCACCATTCCAACCACAGCAGTACATCCAGGTCTGTAGAGTTTCTCCCCATATGAAGTTGGCCAGCCTATACACATTGGGACAGTAAAATCTCATTTTCCCTGAGCTGCTGAAAAGCCCTATACCAGCTGTGCTTTAAATAAAGGGACTATCTGTGGGGAAGCAGAGAGGAATTTGGAAATAAAAAATGTCCCCAGAGAAGTGGAGGAGCACAACCACCATAAAATGGCCCAGGGGTGCTTAATGGCAGTTGGCCAGAGCTTCATCCCTACTCTGCTTACCAAAGATGGGTCAGATGTTTCCAGCCAGATTATGTCTGACATAGAAACTTTATTTCTTCAGCCACAATAATTGTTTGTGTCCTGCCATTATAAATAAAGCTTTAAAAGATCTGATTTTAATTTTCTCCATAACATTCCACTTTCAGATGTACTGCCAAAACCACTAATACAAAACCAAAAGAATATAATGAAACTGTGTGTTCCATGTCTGAATTAACAGTATGCTATTTTTCCGTCTGTATTTAGAAACAAATTGTTTTCTACATTATATTTATTTGAAAAAATATGTAAATCCTCTTGTCATTACTTAAAAGAAAAAAGAATTATTATTTTACACCTGACATAAAAATACCTGCTTCTGGACTGAAAAGAAAAACCTTCATTCCATCAAGTTGCTATCACAGGCTATGCCATAAGTGAATGTCTTGACTGAATTACAGCTTTTCAGTTTCTTTTCATTATTTATTTCATCGAAGATACTTCTAAAAGAAAATCTTGACTTCATCCAAAAATAAACTCTCTGAAAATAACTCCAGAGAGCTCCACAAAAAGAGATTAAATAATAAGGTCTGAAAGCAGCTGCCAAGTATAAGAAAGCTCAGAGTACGAATTTTGATCATTATGATCCTTACTACAACCTCACCAAGGACCTGAAGAGATTTGAGTTCTGACATTAGTACAAAGTGCAACTACATAGTAGAGACAACACTTTATAAAAGCCAAGATGCAAAATTTCCTTCATCTGGAAAAACTTGCAGAGGACTTCCAGGGAGAACTTCACAGACACCTTGGAAAATCTTTGCAATCTGTATTTTCACAAATACCTGAAGAGCTGACTTGGCAGCCTCAATAATTCTAATCCTAGAGGCCAAATTTGCACGAGAGAAAAATCTGGATTATTTCATCAATGCCAACCAGCAGCCCTAGGGATGAGGTCCATGCTAGGGCACACAGTTTCCCCTGCAAGTCCAGCAAGTGCACCACAGAGCTGTAGCAAGACACCACCAATGGCCTTAAACTTGCTAACCGCCAAAGATCATTTGATTCATTACTGAACTGTCAATACAGGTTCAGGCACCAGTCCTCAAATAAAACAGCTGCACATAACCAGTTCTTTTATTTCCATTTTGCAAGCACAATCAAAACCTGAGCCTGATTCTATTTTCTTTCAAACCACTGTTCAGACTGTGAATGTATGTGTTATCTGTCACAGGCAACTCTTTTGAAATCCAGTAGGCAAGTAGAAGTCTTTTCAAAGAAGTCAATATAAATCAATTTGTCAAAACCTTCATGCATTAAAAGATACAGAATCCAAATAAAATAAAAATAATGTCAGTATCAGTATGAGAAAGCTTTTATGTGGTGTCACTGTCCCTTTACTGGTGAGTTACCACCAGTAGGAGATGTAACCAGTAGCAGTAATCAGTAGGAGATGGATTGGCCACTTTCTGCTAGATGATAGTGTTGCTCCCATCTCCTAGCCAGGCAGAAGACGTGTCCTCAAACAACCTAAGATACCTCCTGGGATGAGGACTGTTTGTGGATGTGCAACACTGTCAGGCACAGTCAGCAGGTACATAATTTTATTATCGTAATAAATCATTACTCATTTTCATATGCCTTTGATTTGGGATTTTCAAGACAGTGCTCAGAGAAAACCACTTAGTGGAGTCATTCAAGCCTAACCAGAAATTACTGGAAACATTAAGGAGAATTTATTTTTGCAAGACCATCTAGGCTAATTTTGCAGTCCTGAGAAGTTCAGAGGTAATTTGGACTAATCCAAAATGCTGGATGCTTCTGAAAAACATTCAGTAAAACAAAGCTTTGCTCTCACTAGACACTAGTTACCACTACACAGGAAGAGATTGTGACATTCAAGTATTACATTGCTCATCCCATATCAGAACTGTCTTTCAGAATATCAAAAGGCTACAAAGCTCTTTGGAGTGTGGAGGAGTGGGAGGTGGATCTCGAATTTGAACATGATCATGTTAACCCACCCTCAGGCAATATATCAAGTTTGGCCAAAGGGATCAAAGCAGTAATCTTCTTTTTTTTTTTTTTTTTTTTAAAGTGATTCCAAGTTGGCAACTTGTATGCCAAATTATTTCAATGTGATGCTATTTCAAAGAGCTGAGATAACATGCAGTACCATGTAAACCAACTTGCTTAGCAGAAACCAAAGGAAAAATTACAGTGCAAAAGTAGATATACTATAGCTCCAGAACAGGTATCTCGTATATGAGGTAGGTAGAAGGATAGGAATGGCACATCCTTTCTTTGGTACATGAAGATACAGAATATGTCCTTTACACTCTCTCAGAATGAAATCTGGTAATTATAGGAGAAAATAAGGAATTAACAGAGTTGCTCTTAAATAAGCAGAAAAAAGTGAACTACCAGAAAGCTGTGATGCCTATGGTGTTAATAACTTCTATTAGATCCTTGCATCCTGAAGTTAAAGTTGGCAGATATGAAACATTTTTTCACTGCAAAAAACTTTGGTTTCTGAAATTTAAAAAATATTAAGAAGGGGGAAAGTAAAACCTTTATTAAAATAATATAAAAACTTTCTCTGATCTACTGAGGTGCTTGGAATACAAGACGGTCTCTGGGCTTTAGGAGATTATGGGTGTCTGATAGGATGAAATTCATTATTATTGTCTACCCTTAAACACATCTTCTGGGTGTTATTTTCTTGTGACTTACAGAACATGACCACGGCTGTTCCAGCACATTTCAGCTAAAGATTTCTGCTTTATAAAATCTTATTTCATCAAGATGCTAGCACTGAGTAGATGATATAACCACCTCACACTGAAGCTTAGTGTGCTAAAAAAGGATAAGATAAGGCACTTCAGTCTTATGATAGTAAGACAGTGTGATTTTTAAGTTGTGAGGTAGTTTTTCATTAGTTTTGTGGAAATTCTAAAGTATTTTACTTTGTAAGACTTCAGACTGAAAGCAATTATTTTTAAAGCCAGATCTCCAGAAACTAACCAGATCCACGTAGCAAAGCATCAGTATAATAGTCAGGGGATGTGAAAGTTATATATGTGACCTGGCAAGGAAAAACAGATTAGTAGATAGATCCTGTCTGATAGCAGAGACCAGTCCCTGGTAGAAGCACTGTGTGTACCACAAGTCTGCTGACACATTCCCAACCCCACAGCTGCTGTACCGTTTGGAGACAGCACCATGGTTCAGCCAGTCACTCAACCTATACCTAGCCCTAAACCTGACCACTTCCAAACTGGACTTAAGACCAGTGCCATTGAGGTCCAGTGCCACAGTTGTACACAGACCCCGTACACCCTTTAGGATCTCAAGATCAAAATGAAAGGGAAAGTAGACTTTGCAGGGCTCCTGGCTACACATAAGAGGCAGGGTAGTTATCACTTTTCAGAACTTCACAAGACAGCTGCGCATCTAAAATCAATATTCTCTGTATTTTAGTGAAGTTCTGTATAGTGGAAGATCTGTATGGTGGAAATAGAAGGAAACCTCATGCTGTTTCACTGGTTGTGAAGTCTCTGACGTTCCACTGAAACGGAGGCTGGAGAGGACCTCTGGAGGTTGCCATGTCTGTGCCCTGTTCAAAACAGGACCAACTTCAGACTCAGATCAAGTTTCTCAGGGCCAACTCCAGTCAAGTTTAGAAAGTCTTCTAACATTTCAAGTCCAGGCTACTCTATATGGAGATGTGATGAAAAAGGTTGAGACATGTATGTAAAATACTGGACTTACTTAGGCTATTAGCCCATTGCTCTTAGCTTCTGACAGTATGGATAGTTGCTAGGATAAATATAGCAAGAAGAACAAAACAACTAGCTATGAAGACCACTTTCTTGATGATCTCTGTCCTACCATGACAGCTCCCCTTTCCTCCTTGTAAACACCTCCACTGCACCACTAGAGTCTGTGGACAGCCGGGACCACTCGATCATGTGGCATCCTTTGAGAGTCATCAAGAACCCCTTTACTTCTATGTTTACCCCTTGCTCTAGGAGAAAGATACAATTAAGAGACCTCAACAACAGTAGTAGCTTCTCTACTTTCCTTTGCACAAGCATGGTGGTCAGTTCAATCTCTTTTTATTTTGATGACCCCTACCAATAGCATTACAACACAGCTATGTTATTTTTTTCAGCCCTTTACAATGTAGACCACAATTGTCACGGTTACAGCAGGAGCAGTCAGTCACTAGACAGAAAAACTTGCCAGCCTGATTGAAAATAAGGCTAATAGGGAAAAAAAATCCAACTGGATTTTCCTAAACTCAGCCAGTTAGAGATATACTAATGCCAGCATAATTTGGGAGAGAAATTTGTGTCTAAAAGGGGATGTAACTCAAAGAGTTTACTCAAAAAGAAGCAATCAACTATATGCTTAAGATACCCAAGAAGGCTGTTGACAGTAAAAAATATTCATGGTAAATAAGTACAATTTCAATTAATTAGGGCTCCTACTTTCAGACGACGCAGATTACAAGCTTCCACAGCAGCAATATGGCAGCAGAGTGTGTGGAATCTTATCTGTACGGGCTTTGTCTACTCCACTCAGTGAGCACAGACATTAGCATCGTACAATCACACTGATTCACATCACACTGATACTAATGAGATTACATTGATTATTTTGCTATAGCGCTGTTTGTGAAGTCAGACTGGGCAATCTGACATGTCACTCAGGATTGGAGAAACTACCCTTGAAAGCTTGTATAGGTCTTGCAGCCCCATCACATTTTTCATTTCCAGTAATAGATGCTCAGCTAGCACAAACTGATCCTACATAGCTCTGCTGACTGATACCTGCTATGAATCTACTGAAAAAAAACAATGTCCTTTAAATTTGCAAATCAGAGGCTGAAATAAAAACTGAGAAGCTAATTTAGCCAGCAGAGGTGCAGATTCCAGTAAAGGTTTCTTTGTTATTTTAAAGAAACTGATCAACATAAGAACTACACAACTGAGAGGATAATACAAAAACTAGTAATCAGCATATCATCAAACTCAGTACAGGATCAACTTCTTCTTTACCTGAGCACTCACCTAAGGTGAGCCTGAGACGGGACTCTGGGCTAGAGGGACCTTCACACTAACCCACTTCATACAACCATGGAAAAGAGTGCACAACAGCTTTCTAGGGGTGAATGGCATTCTTAGCAGTGATAATGATTCAGGCTCCCATACTGCAGAGCAACCACACTTCTGTCTGCAGCAGCAGACCCACGACTGCAGACAAGGCAGCAAGCCACCATACAACTCATCTTAAACTTTGTTGTTGCAGCTCCATTTCTGCTCTCAGAATGTTCATCTGATCAAGCAGCTGCAATGATATTGGTGGGGATTTTAGCTCAGATCACTGGGAAAATTCACCCATCCATGCCATGTCACGTCTTTCCCAAAGACCCTGTCCTCAGAAAAACATACACTGATACATGTCCTGTCATATGGCTTCACTTTCAGCTGCATGACAGGAGCCTGACAGCGTAGAAGAGTTATGGGGCTGAAACCACAGACATACCCCATCATGCAGCCCACTTCGTATCTCCAAGGGGAACAACATCATTTCACTCATCTAGGATGGGGTGTAGGCAAGGTTGTGATATTTTACCTTCAAAGCAATTACACAAAGTAGCATAGTAACAGAGTTGGATCCTGTTGTACAAGACTTACAAGAAATCACTGGGGAAGCAGGAAAAGGGAAATTTGAAGTGTTTTAATCTTTTGCAAGGCTTTTCGGACTCAAAATTTTGAAAGACTGACTTGAATTAAAAGCAGTAGCCCATGTCCCCCACATCAAATCCAAATGTCCTGTATTTATTCACAATGCTGTAGTTTACCAAGTTCATGTCCAGGAACTGTAACACCTAGCAAGGGGGCACAGCCACCACAAGCACACAATAAGCTGTAATGAATAAACTGTGGCTAGCAGATTTCATCATCATGCATCTTCCACTGCAGCAATGAGGCAGCTGCGTGACATCTTTCAGTACTTAGCTGATAACAGCATGGAACAGAAAGAGGAAAAAAATCAACTGTGGAAAATCTCCTTCTTTAGGTTTGCAGCCACGCTCAGTAACATCATGTTTTGCATATGTTCTGCTCTAGAAAGAAATTGAATTAATTTTGTCCTCAAGTATAGTCATTAAATCATTCAGTGTTGGGAAACAGAAGTACTGGTTTCTGTTCAAGTACTTTCATTTCATGAGTTTGGGCATCATCCACCATCTAAAATCAGCAAAGGAAATCCTTTCTCTTTATGGAAGCATAGCTAGTGCATCCTAATTTTGGCAGTAATAATGAATGACAATTAGCTGGTTACTATTGTGTGGTGGAGTTACAACACATGAGGGTCCCAAATGAAAAAAAAAAAAGGTTCATACTGTTAATTGCTGTATCAATTTAAAGCCTAATTAATGGTCCATGTAATAATCAAATTAACTTGCTATGGATTATTATGTCCTACCCTCAGGAAATGCCTTAAATAAACAGAGCTGATGGAAGGACTCATTGCTAACCCTATTAGAACATGAATGATAAGAACATGACAAGTTACAAATCAGGGCTTGTTCAAGAACAGCAATAGTATTGAGTTTTTCTGTATAGGAGGCCTAATAAAAATGCATTTCCATAACCAACAGGAGGACAAGTAACTATGTTAGAAAATGTAATGACTGCAGCTATCTTTCAGCAACTGTCAAGCTCCTGAAGAAAAATAATAGTCATGTGAATTAATGTGTTAGCATCCTGTGAATGAATGAAGCTCCCAGCAGCAGTTTGTGAAAAGAGGTGACATACTCTGATGAAGACCTGGGGCACTGTAGAGGTAGAAGCATTAAGTACAGCTGAACAAAAGTAAAGGAATCTACAACTCCACTTAGGAAACAAAGAAAACAAATGTTGTTGCTTTAAGAGATTGCTGCTTGTAGGACTAAGGTTGAACTCTATGATTTTGAAGATCTCTTTCAGTCAAAACTATTCTATGATTCTAAGAGACATGGATATGTTTTCAGAAAATTACAAGCAGACACAGACAATATTTGAAAAATGAGTAAGTGCAAGTTTGTACTGAAAATAAATTACATATCAATACAACTTCCTCACTCTGCATGTATTGACATTAAGTCCTGATGATATTATTGTCAAAAAATCATTGCTAACAATCTTTATTTGGAGTAGTGTTAGGATCCCAAAAGCCTTGGAGAGCCAGTTGAAAATGGTAAGGTCAGTAAGACCTGATGCTGTAGTTCTAACATACATTAAGTGGTCCTCAGTGGTTTTAGTGACTTCCAGGTGTTGATAAGACTTAGTAGCATAAGATTTGCTCTTTAATTTTTTGTTTTACAGACGACAAATAAAGTCAAGTAGCTGAAAAAATGTTACTGTCTGTGGTGGGTTTACCCTG
>VYZX01034584.1:0-18232 GCA_013401335.1 Brachypteracias leptosomus
AGGGTTTAAACCACCACAATTGTGTACACAGAAGTGTTAGTGGAGAGATATGGGTGGTGGGTACTAAATACCCTGCTACTGGCTGTGTTTGTTTCCCTCTCGTGATGCAACTCTGCAGCTGTGCACCTTGCTGTCTGCATAGTGGAGATTAAGTCTTCATGGACGAACCACATAGTTCAAAAATGACAGAAAGCCACTAGGAGATGAGTCAAGAATACTTTCAATGGAAGAGAACAGATTACTGTTTATCAATTTAGCTACAAATCTGGATGGATGCCATCCCTGATGAACATTACTGGCAAGCTGGTAACAAAGGATGAGGAGAAGGCTGAGGTACTCAATGACCTTTTTGCCTCAGTCTTCACTGACAACCTCTCTTCCCACAACTCCTGAGTCAACGGACTGCAAGGCAGGGACTGGGGGAGCAAAGCCCCTCCCACTGAAAGAGAAGATCAGGTTCATGATCACCTGAGAATCCTGAACATACATAAGTCAATGGGACCTGATGAGAAGCATCCCAGAGTTCTGAGGGAATTGGCTGATGTAGTTGCCAGGCTGGTCTCCATAATATAAGAAGAGTCATGGCAATCAAGTGAAGACCCCAGTGACTCCCAAAAGGGAAACATTGCACTCATCTTTAAAGAGGGTAGAAAGGAGGACCCTCGGAACTACCGACCTGTCAGACTCACCTCTGCGCCTGGGAAGATCATGGAACAGGTCCTCCTAGAGACTGTGCTAAGGCACATGGGAGACAGAGAGTTGATTTGAGACAGCTGACATGACTTCACTGAGGGTAAGTCCTGCCTGACCAACCTAGTGGCATTCTAGGATGGAATGGCTACATTGGTGGACAAGGGAAGAGCCACAGATGTCATCTCTCTGGACTTCTGTAGGGCCTTCAACAATGGCCTCCCTCTTTCTCCTTCTTTATAAACTGAAGAGGGATGGATTTGTTGTGTGGACTGTTCAATGGATAAGGAATTGGTTGGATGGTCACATTCAGAGGGTAGTGATCAACAGCTTGATGTCCAGATGGAGATCAGTGACAAGTGGTGCCTTTCAGGGATCCATACTGGAACTAGTGCTGTTTGTTATCTTCATCAATGACATAGTGGAATCCAGTGTACCCTCAGCAAATTTCCAGGTGACACTAAGCTGTGTGGTGTGGCTGTATATACCAGAGGGACAGGATGCCCTCCAGAGGGACCTGGAGAAGCTCAAGATGTGGACCTGTGTGATCCTCATGAGGTTGAACAAGGCCAAGTGCAAGGTCCTGCACCTGTGTTGGAGCAACTCCCAGTATCAATACAGTCTGGAGGCTGATGGAATTGAGAGCAGCCCTGTGGAGAAGACCTTGGGAGTACTGGTAGATGAAAAGCTGGACATGAGGCAGCAATGTGCACTTGCAGCCCAGAAAGCCAATTGTATCTTGCACTGCATCAAAAGAAGTGTGGCCAGTAGATCGAGGGAGGTGATTCTGCCTCTCTACTCTACTCTGGTGAGACTCCACCCGGAGTCCTGCATCCAGTTCTGGGGTTTCCGGTACAAGAACGATAGATCTGTTAGAGCGGGCCCAGAGGAGGGCCACAAAAGTGATCAGAGGTCTGGAACATCTGTCCTATGAAGAAAGGCTCAGAAGTTCGGGGTTATTGAGCCCAGAAAAGAGAAGGCTCTGTGGAGACTTTGTTGCAGCCTTTCAATACTTGAAGGTGTCTATAAGAAAGATGAGGACAGATGTTTTAGCAGGGCCTGCTGTGATAGGATGAGGGGTGATGGTTTTAATCTAAAAGAGGTTAGAATTAGACTAGATATTAGGAAGTAATGTTTTAGGGTAAGAGTGTGAAACACTGGCACAGGTTGCCCAGAGAGGTGGTAGATGCCGCATCCCTAGAAACATTCAAGGTGAGATTGGACGGGGTTTTGAGCAACCTGATCTAGTTGAAGACATCTCTGCTTATTGCAAGGAAGTTGGACTACAGAACTTTTAAATGTCCCTTCCAACCCAAAGTATTATATCATTCTGTGATTCTATGGCTCCATCCGATAATGGAAGACAACCTTCTTCTTCTGACAGCTTTGTAGAAGAATTAATTAATAAGTTAATTAAATCAACCATCAAAATTGGAAACTTCCAAGTACAGAAAGTTTATTTATGTCTGAAACAATATATGCAAGCTACAGGAGGCACAGTTTCCCTTGTGTTTAGATGGTGTCTTGGAGGGAAGACCATTCTTCTCAGTGTTCCCATCAGGTCAACGCAGTACCCACTGGGCTTCACCAGTTGGCAAAGAAGGTGTTTCTTGCTCTACTTCATGTTTAAAACAAGTCTTCCTCTCCTGTCTTCAGTCTTTTCTATAGACTACTCAAAGTTTCTAGCCATTATGTAGTACATATACATTTGAATCTATCATATCAATGTCTTCCATGAAGCTACCTATTGCAATGTGTCAAGACAATCTAGCCCTAGTGGATTGTATTATGTACTGGTTTGCCTTCTGGCTTTGAATATAATTAATGCTATACATTTTAACTTTCAAGAAGATCTCAGGAATGAATCAGTTTCTGACTTTCCTGTCATAGAGATACCTCATGGATGTGGGCTCTGCATATCTGTGGGATTTCCTAGTGAAAGTGCATTAGAGTGCTTCAGACTAGTAGGGTGAAGACCTGAAACTGTGGAAATCACTAAGAAGTCCTTAATTGGCTTGTCTTGAAGTTGTCTTGGTCTGAGCACCTGTTTTTTTTTCAAACTGTCACAAGTCATGTAGATATTCTTGGGGTCTTGGGATTAGCAGTCAGAACACACTTTGATGAGTCACGAATGCTTAGCACCTCTGAAAAATTAAAACCACATGGACAAAGGAGACTATTGATGCAGAGAGTGCGAAAACTCTCTCTTACGTGCCAGTGTTAAGGTAACCATGTAAAGCAATGGCCCTATAAAAGAAATAGGCCTGAAATAGTAACCTCCTTCAATATAATGTAAGCCCCATGAAATCAATACTAATGGTTCCTCTGAACCTGGCAAGAAGGCTGCCAGCGCTGAGAATCCAGCTTGAATCCCTTGTAACTCCCCCATTTGACTTCATATTCAAGATTTTGTGTAGGCAGTTGAGAGACATATGTGATTCTCTTCACAAAAATAGCTCTTGTTGATGTTCATCCTTTGCGGGTGTCTTCCAGTGGTCCTGACGCTATTTCTAAATTAATTTTTTTAAAAACTGAAGGGAATTGACCATATATTTTCAAGGTCATTGAGCCTTTTTGGGGAATTCAATTGATGGTACCTTCCTTTCACACTAGTGAACTTCTATTATCTTCCTGGAAAGTTGCTGCTCATATATGACCACTTCCTTCTTTTCTGCTATGGTTTACCCATTAGCTGGTGCTGAAGTTATCTACTAGCAGTTGTGTGAGGCTGGGTCCTTGAGCTGTTCCTCTAGCTAGCTATACTAGATGACTGTGTGGACCAAGACAAAACATGTAATACTATATGAAATGTGCAAATCTAACATGACCCCTTCTTCAAGTCACACATGCCCTGTACCCTGTGACTTCACATCTGGTCCCACGATATATTCCTGTTTTGTACATATCTTTGCATTCTTGAACCTCACTAACCAACAGTAAGGGACATTCCAGGAATTAGTTCATTGTGTACTACAGGGTAACTGGCCTCTCCTTTCCATTTGGAAATGGATTGCCAGGCTTGTGGTCACTGTATAATCAGTTATGTTGGAGAAATTTGGAGTTATTTTTTAGTCAGGTAACTGCAAAAATGGTTGAAAAACCTCTGTTATACATAGATTCTGGGTTGGTTTTCCTTCCTGAATCACAAGTGCTGGTGGAGAATAAAAAGGGACCAAAGAAATGTGCTGAAAGGCAGTCTAGGGAGAGTAGACCCTTCAGCCAAAATGAATTCCTACCCACTATCTACAAAATAATCTGTCACAATAATCAGCCATAGCTGAAAAATCCCTTCTGTTATGTCTCTTTTGGTGATATTAAGGTCAGAGAGTAGCATTTGCCAGGCTTTGAAGCATATTACTGATCCTGCATTTATTCTTTCCGAGATTGCTCCTTAAACTTGCCCATAAAAGAAAAGTTACTCAGATTTCTTGTTGATCGACTGGCTATCAGAGATGCTCTTTGGCTACCTTAAGGTTGTTCCAGAAACTCGCTTCCCTTGTCTCTGGGTGTCTTTTTTCCAAAGAAGGGGTAGAAATCGGGTTTCAGATCTTTTGAGTTTAAACTGAAGTTGTAGTAAATGGTGGGCTTTGTGAGAACAGTCTTTCACAGATCCATGAGCACTTGTTTGATCCATATACCAGCTGAAAGTATTCTGGGCAGAAAACGCTTATTTTGAAAGTGAGGATGAGTTGACTATGCTATTTTCAAGTGAAGGGGTAGCCTTTGCAGAATGTATATGTGTTTGCAGGTAGATTTTGGCAGGGAATAAAAAGGTAGTAAAACAATATTACAATACATGGAAGCCTCTTGGCAGAAAAGAGTGGTTTTTTACTGCCTTTTGTTTAATGATGGCACAGGTATGGTGTTAGCCTAGCTGTTCCTGTAAGTTTTTGTGCAAAATTGGAAAATGGACATGCAGCATAGACTTTTCCTCAAGTCATTTAAAGAAGGCAGTTCACTGCGCAGAGCACTGTACAATTTTTCCTGATCTTAACAATTCTGTGATTTGGGGTACACTGATACAGCTAAAACACCAGTTGCTTTTTACTCTTAGCTCCTGAGAACTTTATCACAGGCAGAGCTGTTCACCCATAGCTTTTTCTAAGGTTAAAGAAACCCTTTACTTTGCCTAGCAGCAGTTCTCATCAGTATTGAGGAGAAAAATGATAGGATAAAGGAGACCAGACAGCATATACCACAGTACCTGTTTTAATATATTTTGAATTATTAAAGAAATATTTTTATTGCAGCTAAGATAATCACATATGCAGAATATAGAGGTCTGTGCATGAGAAGGTTAAGGAAAAACAATAAATGTAGCAGATAACTAATTTATCTCTTGGGAATGTTATTTCATGCACTGATACAGTTTCTTCTTTAGCATCAATATATAAGGCTGAGTTCTGTGAAGTGCTTTAATTAACCTATCATCATGTACTTATTTATGGTGTCTCCAAATGATATTATCAATACAATAGTCTATTTTCTACCTTCACTCTATAAAATGTTCCAAGATCTGAATATTTATATGAAATAATGATTTTTGAAAATAAATATTTTCAAGCCTATTTCATATATGTATCTTAGTACACTATCAAACTTTAAGTGCCGGCAGCCAGGCAAAGCATATACTCTTGAAAAGTAACAAGTCCCTGATACTTCTTTTCATCTGGCTATCTGATAAAACTCCTTTAAAATTAGTATTCAGCACCTCAGAATCCATGCACACAGGGCTGGTATAATTTGTCTTTCTGACACACTTAACCCAGCAAGTGGGTTCCTTGGTCTCTTTGATAGAACAGTAAGATTAAAGGTAATTATTTCACTTTCTATAAGTCTTTTCACAGTTATACAAGAATCACTCCCATCCATTCAGTGGGCCTGGTTGTGCTTATGTGCTTGCTGCAAGTTTGATTTAACACAAGTGCAGTGATGATATGAAAAACACTTGAAAAAATAACGTATTATTGCCCATAACTTTAGTTCTGCGATAACCTTTATATAATTATGTGCTTCTTTTACCAGCCTAAGACAGTCTTGCTCTTAATTGCCTAGGAAAAGCTGTCTCTTATTGATTCTACAGTAAATGTAAGAAAAACCTTTGCTAAGTGCTGACAGTATGCTCAGCCTTCGTACACACAGGGAGATATATGGTTTGTAGCCAAAGCAGCAGATAATAGCAGCTTCATCTTTTGAAAATTACATTTATAAAACTGACACATTGCATTCAGATACTTGCTGTGGTTTACTTTGGATATGTTAGGTTTCATCAGTAGTGTGAGGCTCAGGAAGTCATTCATTAGTGCTATATTCAGTCACACTTGTATCTGACTGCAAAGTTAAGAGTCAGTGTTATTAACTTCTAATCATGCCATCTCCTGGTGAGTGGTGCCTGTGCTGGTGGTGTGATCTAGGAGCAGTACTGCAAACATGGAAAACAAACAGCAAGGCCAAAAGGGCTGATAAAAACATGACTGAAGTAGGAGTGTGTGCTCACTAAGGGTTTTGCCTTAGAGTATAGAGACACACTCTGTGGTGACAGATACTTTATTAACTGTCAGAAAATAATCCATCAGGTTTCGTCAATTGCTGAGGGCAGTTCATTCTTTCTATGCACTTGTACAACGCCTGACACAGCAAAATCTCAATCTCGGTCAGGGCTTGTAGGCACTCTACTAATAATATATCCATGTTTTACCACAATGATGTTGCTTGCAATTCACGTTCATGGCTTTTAATGTTATTTTTTGCAATGAACCAGTGCCCAGATTGCTAATAATGTTTTATCTTCTCTGCTTAATTTCTTTAGGCTTTCTCTTTTATCACTTGTAGCATGTTCAGTGGTTGTGGCATCAAAGCCTTCTCCAGAATTGCCTTCATTCACTTGGCATTTATGTGCACACACCAATGTGCATGCAACAGTGTCAGTTCATTGGCTTGATAGACTTCTAATAAGCAGGCTCTCTGCAAATACCAGATGAATCTAAATTTTGACACTGGTGATGAATGGCATCTTTGTCTCCTGGTGAAAGGTACATTGGCTGCATTTGGGCACCTCTGTGCAAAACAGTGAAAATGGCTCTGTCTGTTCAACAAAGTAATGAAACTGAGTATCTTGCCATGTGATCCTGTGGGGCGTCAGGTTACTGGTTATCCCTGCCTTCACAATGAAAGGGGCCTGCTTCACTTTCCACAGTAGTGTATATTTTAATCTCTTAAATTATGACTAGATCTTCTTTTTCATGGAAATTCTACATATTTCAATATCCTTTACAAAGTGAAGATGACAATATGGTATGTAATGCTTCATTAACGGTGTTGCTACTGCCAAATACATAATTATATTTTTCTCTTGTCCCTGTAAGATGTTGTAATGCTTATACATTGTAAGAGGAATTTATAAGCAGATTTTCTGCCCATTGAAATTTAGTTTTTTCCATTGTCTCTGCATTCTGGGTTGTTGTCTTCCTTTGAAAATAGGACCTACAATCTTTCTAACTAAGCTGTCAGCTTTAAAACACTGATTATGTAAACAGTTTTGGCCTGTCTAACTGGTCTGGGGGCTCCCCTTCACCTTTGGTGCATGTTTCTGCCACATCCCTGTGTCAGTAAAGATGGTTTAGCTGGAAAATAGGCCAATAAAATCAGGAAATGAAATTTTAGATGGATAAGTGAGTGGACCTGACTGACAACACGTCTGTACTTAACACCAGTATACCGTCACAAAGGGAACAGTAGACGCATGTATTTGTGATCCAGTTTATCACCACAAACTGCTTGAGAGAGTTGCAGCATTGGGCACATATTTTGCAGCTGAAATTTGTATTTGCTGCCTAGGTTTTATCTGCATGTATCATTCCATATTGGGGATGTTGGACTAACATCACTCATGACAAGCATATCATTAAGAACACGTGCTCAGGTAAAAGGAGAACACAGCATAGGTATGTACTAATTTGGCTTTTGTTGCATGCTATTGCACTGCTGGGGATGTTGTACTGCAGAGCATTTCTGCACAAGTCTTTTTTTATGATTGAGTTGCTACCCACATATTCACGTAGACAGAACTGGGGTATAGCCTCTGTGAAGAACAGCAGAGAGGAGAGACAGAGGAGGAAGCACATTCCTACATTTATTGTTTCCTCTGAAGATTGATGTTAAAAGCAATAGGAAATTTTCAGCTGTGTTATCCATATACATCATAAATGTTATTGACTGAATTTAGCAAACCAACACCAGTATAGCAGACAGGAAAACTGAGCTCACTTCATTTTCAATATCACATGGCCTTCATAATCTACCTTCAAAGTAAAGACAATGTTTACTGACACTTTATTTTCCAGCTGGGATTTCCTCCTTGTACAAGAAGCAGCTTTGTTACAGTTGTTACACTGCATTACAGGTTTGAGGTGAGGGAACACAACATTGTGATGATAGAACAAGGCTGACATGTAAAGCATGGAACTTAACAAGTATGTTAATGTTCTTTTTTTTTTTTTTTTTTTTTGACACTTTTTGTTCCAAGACACAGTCTTCAGAATAGTTCATGTACAAGATCAGGTGGGAAGGATCTTTGAGACAGATTCTTCTTGATCCTGACTCTGCTTGTTCTGTTTAAGGATGGTCTTTCAAAGATTGTCTTTCCAGCATTGTACCACTTCTTCATCTTAATTTTTTCATGGTCCTCCTTTCCCTGCTTTTTGAATAGACGTAATTTTGGTGATATGAAAATGGGAAGCACAACTCTCCCCACAAAACTTTCCAGAATTTGACTAGGCAGCTTTGGTCTGTACAGGAGACAGAACTGTCTGTTTCCTTGGTCTGTATATGAGATTTCCTCTTAGTGAAAACCTTTTGAAATGCTTTAGGAGTAGGATGAGTCACATAAAGCTTTTTGTTTAGTGGGCAGATACAAACAAGCATCATATTGAAAAGAAGGGGCAAAAGGCATGCTGTTAGTAAAAGATGCAGGATATTATGTGCCATGCCTATAAAGGAAGCTAATGTTCAGCACTGTTGTGCTGTCTGATGACAGAAAATGCTGTATGGATGGGTTGGAAATGTCTCCCATAGTCCTGTCATACCCAGTCTTGTGACTTTAAGCCTCACAGGTTGCATGTCCATTTCTGCTCACAAGTCTCAGTGCCAAGTGAAAGATGACCATGTATACGCCAAACAGTGTGTGAAGCTCAGAGAAGTACCTCAATTGGCAGAAAAAGATTTTCTGAGTTCAGGGGGCCAGGACGGTCACTCAGGACAATATGCCTTTTCTAATTAGTGGAACTATAATGCCAATGCCTTTATGGCTTTTTGCTTCTGAGCCTTTACCAGTGCTTCTGTCCTGATGGTACATTCACAACATTTCATCCATTGTCATACAAATAATATCTGAACTGAAGCCTCACAGGCTGGTTTATAAATTGTAGTTTTGTACAGATGTGATGGGGCTGCAGCAGATGAAGACAGCTGTTAATGAAAGTTATTGCTGTGCCAGCATGTACCTAAAGACAAATGCTAAGCCCAACGTGCTTAAGGCATCTGGTTTTATTCCAGTATCATATGGCAGCTTCACATCCTTATCAAGAAGTAACACTTGCAGCAGCATCAGCCAAGGGCAAGGTCAATCAGCCAAATGTGGAGGGAATTACATGTTTTAATGTCTTCTTTGACCAAGAATGTGCTTTGCAATCACAAGAAGTACTCATGATGTTTTGGTAATTTTGCAGAACACAAGTGTATAGCTGTTCAGTCTCTCATGCTCATACATGACTGTGCTATAAAAAGGTGAGACAGTCAGTGAATTGCAGGCAATGATTGCAAGATGACAAGGTAGGCCGCTACAAGATGTATACCTCTAACTTGCAATTCACAGGGCCGCTCAATGCATGAGCCAGTCTGCTGTACTATGTCATCGGTCCAATAAATGGAAACCATAATATAAAACTGCTATATACTTGCTCAGGCATATGAAGCTAGTGAGTGTAATGATCCAGACCCAGTCTGCTAACACACAGTTAGAGTCAACAAAAGACAAATAACAGAATGTGTTGGGGTAGACCTTAGCAATCTTGAATATGCCAATTAAAAAGACTCGAACCTCTGCATAAACAAGTATGGGAAATTACTTCTGAAGTTGTTTAGACTGGCTGGAAAAAAAAAAGGCCTTTTTCACAGTTATAGGTGAGGGAAGGCTATTGGCACCTACGGGCACCATTAACACTTCTCGGGGACAACAGAAATTCTTCTCTCCTTGCCAGCAATAAAGTCACCTTGAGAGATAACCATCAAATACTCAAAGAGCTGAATAAATGACACTTTCTCAGCATCTGGTGCTTGCAAGTTAGTTTTACAGGTTGGTATGAGGAAACCTTGGTGTACTAGATGGTCTTTATGCAAAATGAATCACTTCCTTTAAATGGGCAGAGAGTTAAGGGCAAATGCCATCATCCCCCTGCAGACCTGTGCCGGGCTGCGGATCTCCAGCTCGGGCGGCCCTTGGCTGCTAAAGAGGCAGCCCCCATTACCGTGCTGCTTACCTGTCTGGGGTCCTTATTAGTGGCATGCCCCGAGGACTGGAGGAGGCTGCAGCAATTGCAGGGGTGAAGCCGTGGAGGCCAGTCATGGGCTGCACCATTTGTTTTAGTTTTGGAGTCAACTGCAAAGAGTGAAAAGTCTAACAGCTCTGGGACCCGTGAAGCACTTGATAAATATTTCTCTTTGAGGGTCTTCCCCCTGCCCAGACGTGGCTGCATATAGAGAAAGCACATGCATGAACTTGTGGCAACAGATGCCTACTTTGCTGCAACATGCAGTTTGACAGAGTGGCCCATAAAGAGTTAACATGAGGCTGGAGAGCAAGCATCACTGTTTGCTATAAACAAACCTTACCACAGTGCCTGTAATTGCAGTGTTAGGAGGTTGGCCAGGCCTACATGGTAGCAGGGGAGGGAAATAATGCTTTCTTTTATCTGTTCTTGCAAACAGCTGGAGACAGATAAAAGTGGAGACAGTTTTAACCTAAGCAAAGATTGTGATTGTGTGTTTTCCTTTGTTCCTGAGTGCTTTCTGTTTTCTTCCTACTTAGTTATTTTTTATTTGCAAATGAGACTATGCATGGGACAGCTTCAGAATGTTTTTTCTTTTTTTTCCCCCTTCTTTTTCTTTAACTTAAGGAGATACCCATTTCTCCTCAAACTCAAGCCCTGTGGCTGCCTCTGCTTCAGAGGTGTGCAAGGACAACAGGCTCTATGCTATGTTCTCCCTGCTCATGGCAGCTTCCAGAGCCCTGACACAAAGACCAGACAAACATCTCCACAACTAACCATCAGTGAGCTTTGCCATAGTATGGTATATGTGAAACAGTCCTGAAGCAATCATTTTCAGGTTTTCTAGTAACACAGAATGCAATGGTATGAGATAGAGTGAGATAGGAATTGCTATCTTAAAAAATAAACAAAAATCTTCTATCACTTCTTCCAGGTACACGGAAGAAAATGTTAAATTCCTAGCATTCAGAGTTCGTAGTGATTTACACTAACATTAATCAGAATCACTCACTGAGTTAAGTCCCCCATGATATCCTTTGGAACTGTAGAAACTGTACCTTGCTGTTTCTAATTAGGTGCCTTGGACTGATGTTTTGGTGCAGCAGGAAAATGTTGCATTCCTAGACTTTTTAATTGCTCTATTTCAAGTCATACAAACTCAATAATGCATAGCTTCATCAGGGCGACTCTTGCAGGCAGAGAGGTTCATCTACATAAGAAGTTATTCCAGATCAGCTTTTCCTGATTAAATCTGCTGTGGATGTTATTGCAATAGAAATAGCTCTTCTGTTGTAAAGCCTGTATTACACCACTCTTTCTTTTTGTTAATTGTAATCTTTTATACCTCTGTATGTTTTCTGTGGGGATTAAAAAAAAGTATTACTTCAGATATATTTTTACTGTACTGCATACTTTCCATATATCTTGCTACTTTACTTCAAAAAGTAAAGCCTATTCGAAGTACATTACAAGCTCTATTGCCTACAAACTTCTTAGGTATGGTTTATGGCAAGCTAAGATGTTTTCGCAATGTCATTCCTACAATTTCAATATCTGATAAATAAAGACATGACTGTTTTCCTCCAGCTGTTCTCTTTGATATTTAATTGTCTTAAGATGGTACCTCTTTTTCAAAGTCTATGGAAACTCATGCATATGGGTATGAGTTTGTGAGAAGTGAGAAAAGGACTGTTTCGTCTAGTGTATTTTATGTGAAGGGTGAGAAATCTTACTCTTTTCACTAGTCTAGGTTGTGGAAAGGAGCAGTTTGAATCATTTGTAGTATTTAACATGAATATATTTTTACACAATGACTCCCTATAAAAATCTGTTACTTAATAGTCATAGATTTGAAGGCAGACCCAATATTATGTTGTTTGCTTGCAGTGCATCCTTCTCTTCTTAATAACTAGATTGGTGTCTTGGTTTGTGGCACGAAAGAAATTAGTAAAGATATTTTAAGAATTAAATATATTGAACTTTAAGTCATTCAGAATTTTATACATCACTAACGTCCTTTAAGCTATCTGATGTATGTGGGAGCTCCACATTCAGAGAATGAAAGTACTTTTTAGGCTTCTGTTTTTATTTTTTTTTTAATGAACAAGTTCCTGGTGTTTTATAAACTTACAAATGCAGCTACATGTTCAAAACATTTTTTATTTTACAACCTAGCAGCACTAATGTTAAAATAGTATATAAATCAAGACAGGTTTCCTACAGAAAAAGTTTGCTGTCCCTTTAAAAAGAAAAAAGCTCATATTTCTAGGGAGTGAAGTAAAATAAACCCCCAAAATACAAGTATCAGCAGCTACGCTTCTTAAGAAACATGTTTCCTGCCTAAGATTATGTACATATATAAAAATAATAAATAAAAACTGAAAAACTATATGAGTTTTTCTTTTGCACACTAGAGTTTGAAATATACCTACCCTTAAAATCCCACTTATCTCTTCAAATTCCAGATGATTTACTCTACCCTGCCCTTTTCTAACTGTTTTATAACAGGGCACAATACAACGACAAATAATCTAGAAGAATTTTTAAACTTAAATAAAGTCAACCATCAAAGTTCTTCAGTAATGAAATAGTCTTTATTTGTTAAAATAGTTGTACCGTGCACAGAGGAAATTGCTATAATTTACAATACTTGAGACATAGAATATTGGGGGTGGAGGGGAGAGGGTGGGTGTGTTGCTTCCACTGGAAGAACAGTATTTTGGAACTAAAGAATCGTTAGAATCAGACATTGACAGTAGTAATAAAATAATAATTAATAATAAATACTTCACATCCATATAATCTGAATTTATAATAATCCAAGCATTTCAGCATTAACTAATACATCTTAATCTGCCTCCAACATGTAGGTATAAGTGTCTTCTGTAGCTCATGGAATAAAAATCGTATGACTTATGGTGATGATTGCATCAACCCTAAGATTGTTTCACAACTGCCAGCAGCAGAGCTCCAGGACAATGGTGAGCAGACAACCAAGTGCAAACACTGTTTGCTGTAATCTTAGCCCATTAGAATTTAGTCTGGTAATTTCCTCTTTTTCTGATTTCAGTTCTAAGAAAAAAAGAGAAAATAAAATGGTTAATGAGTAAAATATGTAAATTTAAAACAAGGATTTTCAACATACTTTGAAAGTCCTCTGACATGTCACAGGTACTTAAGTTAAAGGTATCAGTTGTTAAAGCCAATCAAAGAGGCTATTCTCAGGGGAGAGATGTGAATAGATGTCCCATCAATGATCGTTTGAGGAACAACTGGTAGCACTTATCAGCTCTTGCAGGCATTAATCTCAGAATAATCAAAAGTAAATACCAAGCAAAAGCAAGAGCAAGATCTTCACAAGAGGTATGCACTCAAGTTTGCTTGTAGCCTTTTAACCCTTCCTTTAACGAGGGGCTTAATTTCTTAGCACAAGCAGAAAGCCATGCCCTCATGCATGTGAAAGCCACTGAGTTCTCTGCTCAAAAGATGAGCAGATGATTCTCCGCTGCCTTTGTTAAGCTGAGCTCAAGAGTAGTAAGCAATAGACTGCTTTTACTAAGCACGGCAAGGCCTGTTAGGTCTTTTGCTCCTGTAATGGGAAACAATAGGGTTGATTAAAAGGCGAACACTCAAAGGAACTTGAACATTTAACTCTTCAGAAGAGTTTACTGAGCAAGTTGGGTGCCACACATAATTGGTCAATACAGAAGACTTCAAGGCAAAGTGGTTTTGATGGTGGGTTTTTCGTTTCTGTGAGGTTTTTGGGGTTTTTGTTTCAGTTGTTTTTTTTCTGTAGTTGCCAAGATAGGAACGTCATCTTTCTTTTGCATTTTACTTCTTTGCCATGTAGTGTATCACAAAGTAGGGCATATACTGAGGACATAAGAGGCTCAAGTTTTGAAAGTTGTATTTACTTCTGAGTTAGTGATAACTCAGGAGTCATAGCTTCAATGCACTGCTACTCAAAGAGGAATCTGGTCAGGAAAAAAGAGGCTGGTAGTTTCTTGGCGTGCAAATGAATCTTGAAGCTATTTAGGTCTGTTGTTTTCTTACCCTGTTAACTAGTGATGTTGTCACAGCTAAAGGTAAGTATATTACAGCATAGAGTGGAATTGAGACATAATGGATGGATAAGGGCAAGAATATTTTGCCCTAACTTTGCACTGGAGACAAAATAATATTAAACTGCAATTACTCATCTCAGAGTATTGAAAGTAGTCTGAATTTCAGTAGCCAGCTCTCCGTGGAAAATAAGTACCCATAAAACTATCCTTCTAGTTTTTATACTATCTGATATATTGGGGGGGTTTTTTGTTTTGTTTTTGTTTTTTGTGGAGTGTGCTTATTCTCAGATTCCGCGTAAGAATATTTTCAAGATTAAGATACAAATCTTAAAATCAGGTTCAGACTAGTTTTCTGCCACGTTTGTGTTAAGTAGCTTATTCAAGAACATGCAAATTTTCAGTGCTTGTTTCTCTAGTGTAATACTGGTTTGTACTTCTACCACACCAGTTTATACTACTGTTTTTATTCTTTCCTCATCTAAGAAACACTTTTGTGTGCCTGGGTGTAGTTTAGTTGTACTAATTGTCCTAGTTAAGTGGGAAGTCATTGACATGTGCAGGTTTTGCGGAACAGAGAAATACTGAATCCCTGTAATTTCCAATTGAAATAGGGAAAAATTTCCTACTGCACAGGACTGTAAAGATCTTAAAGTGTTTTATGTGACATACTATACAGGCAACAGCAGTATTATTTACTGTCTCACTGATGCATTCTCTGAAGCAAAGCAGGCTGCTGCAGAAGTCTAAATAGCATATACAGCATCCTCTGGGTACCCCACTTTTGGAGAATTCAATTCTGTTACCCACAAGAAAAAAATGATTGATTTAATGTCATGCCTTACCACAGTTATCATGCATTATTTCTGAGAGACAGTTCAGAGTACCATAGCCGCACCGACACAGCCAGCAGCCCTTCAGCACCCAGGCACCATGGGGAATGCTGCCACAGTTGCTGTCAAGGACAAGGGAGACATTTGGTACGTCCCTCATCCCACCATAGAAAATAACCATCCAGAGCAGTTCATTCACTCTCTGGTTTTGGTCTGTTTTTTACCTTAGCCGCTCATCATGTTCACAGTATCTGCCAGTGAAATGCTTTAGGCAGGCACAGAAAGCCCCTAGGATACAGGTCCCTCCGTTTTGGCAGCAGTGTCTGTTCAGTTTTTTACCTGCAAGACAATATTACAGAGGTTACTAAACATCCTGGGGGCTTCGAACCTCCCCTTTTCCTCACTTGTTCTCTCCATTCTCTCCACTTGCCAAAGGATCTTAAGGATATCTGTTTTATTATCTTTAGAGACAATAAAATTATCTGCCTGTTAGGAGTGTTTGTTCAGTTAAACCCAGCTTGTTTAGTTAAGGATTAGAAACAAACTACTAGGGATTACAGGATGGTCAATAAGCATTGCCTGGCAAGTCCTGTAACAGCAGCATCATCTTATATTTAAGTGAAATATTACACTTTGATGGAGGCGGGTTTGAATCATACTAAAAAATGGGGCATTGTTACCAAGAAGTGGTGCTTATTTTTGAAGAAAGGAGACTGTTGCTAGAAAGAGCTGTTTAGTTTTGATAAAGGAGTGGAATGCGCTCCCAAGTCTTTACCAGACTCCTGGGATTAAGTACCAATCTAAAACTTCATATATGTGGCAGGAAACTAAGTCAATCCTTGTGTTGGGGTTTTTTTGTTTGTTCTTTGTTTATTTTCTGTTAGTACTGTTGGTTTCAGACAGGTTAAACTTTTTTATTTAATTAAATAATTTTTGGCCGAGAAATATGTTGAATTTTAAAATATGAACAGAATTTTATGAAATTTTATAAACACTTCTCCAAATACATGGGATGAGCCCCTTCTTAATTCCTAGTATCTTTTCCCATTTTCTGTTTGCAGATAAGATATTCCAGGTTCTACCTTAAATTTTTATCACTATTTCCTAAGTGGTCACAGGAATAATTTAAATGAACAGCCACAGAAAACCAACCGTCTGGAATCTTCAAGGGCAACGGTCAAAACATTACTATGATGTATTTTTTAAAAGCAATTTTATGATATTGTTTAAATAAATAATGTTACTTACTTTCTGTAATCCCAGTGAAAGGTACCGATGCCCTGGAATTCTGTTGTTTTCTGCTCTTGTAACTCTGATTCATGTCACTGAGAGCATTTATAAGAGTCCCTTCGTTCTTAGGCTGCTGCTTTTGTGCAGTGGCATTGAAACTTTTCACATTTTCTTCACGTTCTTCTTTTTCATGGCCTTGACAAGGAGTGCAAATATGGAAAAGAAGGGTATTGTGTAATGAAGCAATATATACTGTAAATGTACAAAATAAAGAAGGAAGGGTGTGGGGGGGAACACAAAATTTTCCTTACCTTTTCCTGTATGAACAGCCTGACAGACCAAAGTCACAATGAAGAGAATTCTACAAAAAATAAAGAGTTGAAATAAATTTGTGCTAGTAAGACACCAAAACGAAGATGGAAGCGGGGTAAAAGGATCTTTTTCAGAACTTTATCAGCCATTCATAATATAAACTATAAATATTTTATGTCAGCAGTAATTTGAATTAACACATCAAAAGTTAAATTAAGCTTGAAAACTTGGGGGGCTGGGGAGCAGACGGGAAGGGAACAGGGACGTACATATTAGGCTCGTTTCCAGAAAGCTACGAATTCAATACATTTGCTAGTTGACAACCAGTCAAAAACGTCTCTTTCTGTACATTTCTCCTCCACAACTAGGCTGTTGCCAGCACTTACAAAACCAGCAAAGGCAAGAGGAGCACACTATCTTCATTCGCAGTTCCGGGTACATTTGTTCCTTTCAGCTTCTTAGCCTGATTATCAATCAAAAAAAGCACTACTAAAAGCAAAAGCATCCTTGGCTGGAGAAGGTCCCAGCAGCTCAGGCAGCCTTACCTAATATGATTTCCCCAGTACATTTTCCTGCAGCCTGAACTACTCGTGAGATCCTCCAGGAAAGCTTGAGCAGAAGGAAAAGGTCCAAAGCCCTGCATGCAGCAGTCCTCACACCGTACACAGCAACAAGAGAAAAGAGGATGGATGCAACTTTTCCTATCCAGTTTATAACTACACCGAAGACATAGTTCCCAGTTGCACCGCTTGTTGAGCCCTCACTGAAGTCCTGGCAGGCAGGGACTATCTCTCTGAGCTGGGACTCCCTGGTCTGACCCTGATTTACATGCGCTGCTGAAGGGTGGAGCAAAACGGGGTCATCTACTGCTGGAGGCAGGCTTAAGGGTCCATGACCACAAGAGAGCCCAAGCCAGGAAGATCTCAACTCCAGTTTATTTCTTAATGTAAATACCTTATACCACCTCATACTACGTGGGGAAGAAGAAACTGTTCTGCAGAACTACAACATGTATATAATAAACTGCAGCAGATATATGCTGAAAGTTAAAAAGCCTTGACTACTTACATGACTTGTGTCTACCAGGGTTTTCCACAGGAGGCTCTACTTTATGAAATTGTACCACTTTGCAGCACAGATAATCCTTAGAGCCTGCATTAGAGGTTTCTACCAGAAGTACTACAGAAAATAGTACAGTGTTCTTGAAAAAGGTTTGTTGTCTAACAAGAGTTGTTAGTAAACTCCTGAAATATTTTTTTAAGTTTTTTTACTATTAGTCAAATTAGACCTGTTAGTGAGTATTCATATTCTGAGTCCATGTAACATCAGCAGATACCTAGATTTTATTTACCATGTGCACTGAAATGGGCTAAGACCACTTACTATGGCTCAGCAGTACTGACAAAACCACCTGCAGCTGGAGAGTGATAAAAAAGCAGCACTGGGAGGTATTTTCTCAAATGTCTCTACCTGTACAGCAAAGTGTACATGGCCTTTACCTAACTTGTAACAGGAACCTGAAACAATACAGCTTTGTATTTTAGTTTGTTTGTTTGGGGTT
>VYZX01034585.1:0-11015 GCA_013401335.1 Brachypteracias leptosomus
AAACCTTAAACCACAACATGGGTGACCTGGTAAAGAGGTCTTTAAGCTAGAAATTCTGGGGGACATAGTTGCCAGCAGCTCTGGTGAGGGTAGTGAAGGACAAGTCTGATGAGCAAAGGGCCTGGGAAGATGCAGACAAAAGGGGAGAAAAAGTCAACACAGCAGGGCTGAAGCAAGGTCACCTCTAGCATTTGCATGTAAGCAAGGAAGTGCCTACAAGGCATGACTATGGAACACCTACCTCTGATCCCTTCTGTGAAATCAGCATGCTGGGATGCCTCTCTGAAATGCCTGTACACTAATACACACAGTTTCACAGATAAACTCAATGTGTTAGTGAGCAATATGCAGTCGCAGCGCTATGATCTTCTTATGATCATGGAGACCTGGTGGGATGGCTCTCATGACTGGAGTGCTGCAATGGAGGGATACAAGCTCTTAGGAAGCACAGGTCAGGAAGACGAAGAGGAGGAGTTGTCCTTTATGTGAGAGAACAGTTGGACTGTGTGGAGCTCTTCCTGGGGATGGATGATGAGCCAACTAAGAGCTTAGGAGTAAAGATTAAAGAGCAGGCCAGGATAGGTGGTGTATAGGCAACCCAGGAGGTTCCTGAAAAGCATCAATGAAAACTTTCTGACCCAAGTAACAGAGGAGACAACAAGGAGAGATGCTTTGCTGGGCCTCATATTCATAAACGAGCAAGGACTCATCGGAAATGTAATGCTTTAAGGAAGTCTTGACTGTGGGGACCATGAGATGGTGGAGTTCAGGATCCTGAAAGGAGGGAGAATCCCAAAAAGTAAGAACACAACCCTGTACATCAGAAAAGTGGACTTTGGGCACTTCAGGTATATGCTTGGTAAAGTTCAGTGATATATAGCCCTGGAGAGAAGAGCCCAAGAAAACTTATTTATATTCAACAATCACCTCCTTCAAGCTCAGGAACAGTCCATCCCAACGAGCAGGAAGACAAGCAATAGTGTCAGGAGGTCTGCATGGATGAACAAGGAGTTCCCAACAAAATTCAAACATAAAAAGGAATGATACAGGGCATGAAAGCAGAGACAGAAACCCTGTAAAGAATATAAAGGCATTATCTGAGCATGCTGAGACACAGTTAGGAAGGCCAAAGCCCCCCTGGAGTTGAATCTAATAAGGAATATCAAATACAATAGGAGGGGCTTCTATAAGTACATAAATGGCAAAAGGAAGACTAGGAAAAATGTGGAACAGGTGCCCTCGTGATACAGGACCTGGAAAAGACAAATATTAAATGTCTTCTTGACTTCAGTCTTTGCTAGTAATGCTGGCTTTCAGACACCCAAGGTCCTGGAGACTGGCAGGGGGGGAAGGCTTGAGCAGGAAAGAATACCCTTGGTGAGAGAAGGCTGTAAATACCTGAAGGGAGGGTGCAAAGAGGATGGAGCAAGGCTCTTTTCAGTGATGCCTGGTGACAGGACAAGGGGCAATGGGCATAAACAGAAACACAAGAGGTTTTGTCTGAATACATGGGAAACCACTTTTCCTTGTGAGGGTGACTAAGTACTGGCACAGGTTGCCCAGAGAGAGGTTTTGGAGGTTACATCCTCAGAGATACTACAAATCTGATGGTGCACAGCCCATCTTTGGCTTGCCCCCAGTGCAAGGGCGTTGGACTAGATGATTTCTAGAGGTTTCTTCCATTGTCAAGTAGTCTGAGAATTTGTGTTATTCCTGGATCAGTGATGAAGCCCATACCCTTGCCCTGTTCATTTACTAGCAAAGAAATAAGCACAAGTTCTCACTGAAGTATTTGAAAATATTTATTTAGATTACCTTACCTCAGGTGATGTCTTCTGCATTGCTATTAGTTAAAGCTATACACTATAATTTAATGAAAGTCAGGAAATAACTATGGCTAGATTGTTATTAACATATTCTTAAAACTGCAATTACATTTTTAGTATATATCTGGATGCTTTAGATGTCCTGAACTCTTCCTTTTGACTCTGCTTTTTGGATCTTGGTTTCTTGTGAGTGAGTACTTCTCTAACTGCCTTCTTCTTCAATGACTGGAAATTATAACTAATTAACTCTTCAGGCCCCAAATCTAATTTTAGTTACTCAAGCTATATTGCAATTCATGAAGACATGTTCCTTAAACCTATTGTCATTGTTAACCAAGTTCCATGTATTAGAAACCAGAGTTGGGTGTTCTTCTGATTAGTTTTTTTAACTACACTTAATAGAGCTTCTGTTTTACAGATCAGCAACTTAATAATAAGTGAAACAGAGCTTTATTGATATAAGGAATGTCTTGTTCCACATACCATGGAGATAAAGCTCTCCAAACTCTATTTTACCTGCCTACTAGATAAGAGTAATGGGGAAATTTTTTAATCAGAACCTACAGTATTAAAGATGATCTGCTTTTCATCAAGTCCAACAACAGACTTCATTGTTTATCAAGCTCCTTGTATTACTTATGTGGGCAGCAGTATCTAAAAATAAGGACAAAACCCAAACAAAATAAAACTGATCCTCCTGAAGGAAACAATTTCCATAAATTATCTCTGTCCTAAGCTCCACTGCTAGAAAGGTAATTTGCATCTTAAGTGATTACATATTGCCAAACCAGTCTGAAATGCTGAATTACAATCAATTTCTATCATTGTCAAAATAGGCTTGATTCTCTATTCTCCCAAGATTTGCAAAAATCATAAAATCATGTCAACAGTCTCTCCTCTAAATTGTAGAGAAGTTCTAAAGATCAAAATGTTATGTTTTGATGACTGAATCAGCAAGGCATCATATCTACAAAAGCTTGCTCACCACTCATGACAACATCAGCATAAAAACTATGGAACCTAATATGCAGAAAAGTAGAGAATATCCACAAAGTACATTATTCTGGCAAATTATATGGGATGTTTGCTTCAAAGAGGATCAAAAGATTAGAGTGATGAATTAGAATCAAATAGTTTAATCAATTCTGTTTCTTTTCTTGTCAAAATAATTTTCACCAGAGATTAATTTTGCATCCTACTTGTTGCAGGATGTGAGTCTTAATGTGATCTCAGTTATATTCTCTACATTACATGGTTTCATTTTGGATAACACATAAAGAGTTCATGTAATTAAAGATGACTTCACACGGGGTTTGCTATGTATGCACATTCAGATGTTGTTCCTTAATATGCTTCTGATTTCTATAAGAAAGTAACCAAACTTTTTTAAGGATGTGTAAATTTTAAATAGAGACAGTTTACAGTTGTGGGTAACGATTTCTGGCTGTCTTTGAAGCTAACTTTGGGTATAGTGGACCTAAAATTTGGCATATCAAGAACACACTTAACTTTTTCAGTCTATTAATCACTGATGCAATAATCCTGTAAGTGTATATGAAAATGAATCCCTTATCCATATCAATAATTTTTAGGATTGTCGATTTAATATTTTTAGTAATAAACTTTCTACAATATTTTTAGCTCCTCCTCCAATGACAAAACATTAACATAATTTTAGCTCATAATTATATTAGGAAGACTTTTATAAATGCATCCTAAACTGTTTGCAATTGAAATGTATATTTGCTATGATTAATAGTTTTGCATGGTAATTTGGTCACATTATACTGCTTGATGAAAATGATGATTTAATTATGATAACTTGATGAGGCATGCATTAAAAAAATTCATGATTAGTCACTGTTGAAATGCAAGGTTGTGTGTAATTTATAGTATAGTTATTCTGGTTTGAGTATTCAGATTTCCCCTCATTTTGATCTGTTTCAAATGTTCAAATATTATATGTATAGCGATTTTGTAGTGCTCAGTTTTACAGCATATGGAATCTGTCACCAAAAGCCACAAAGCTTTTTGAAAATTAATTACATCAGAGCAATGGAAATTGCTCTATTCTCTACCATTTTGAAGACATATGCTGCCTGTGGCACTGACCAATTCTTATTCCCTTATAGAGGTAAAGATTTCATTAAATCAATCTGAGGTCAGGGTGAAATGTAAGGTAAAAAGGCACTATTGGTGTTACAACTTTGTGTTTCCTCAGGGGAAGAAAGGCTGCAAAGCTGGTGATAATTTCTGGTGGTTGATATTCTAAATATCCATGTTGAAGTCAAAGAATAATGAAAGACTTGTCACTTCCTGTGTTAAAAAGAGAGTAGGAGAAAATTATCAGTGCTTTCAGAGGTGGGTTGAATAAAGTAAATTAAGAGTACTGTGGCAGGACCCTTCTTGGGAATAGCTAATAAATTGACCAAGGAATTTAAATAGATGAGAGGAAAGCTAAACATGGCAAAATAACTTGGAGGGATTCATAGAATTGTTCTGGTTGGAAAAGTCCTTCAAGATAAGTCCAACTGCTAGCCCAACACTGCCAGGTCCACCACTAAACCATGTCTCTAAGTATCACACCTGCATGACTTTTAAATATCTCCATGGATGATGATCCCACTGCTTCACTGGGCAGCCTCCCATTGAAACTTGAGCCCATTTCCTCTTGCCCTACCGCTTGCTACATGGGGGAACAGACTGGCACGCATCTCACTGCAACCTCCTTTCAGGTAGCTGTAGAGAGTGATAAGGTCTCCCCTGAGCCTCCTTTTCTCCAGGCTAAACAACTCCAGTTTTATGATTCATATATTATTCAGTTTTCTTTCTTGCTTGCTGCTGATCTGCATATATTCCAACAATTCTTCCTAAACTTTGCTCTTGTTCTTGTGACCTCTCTTCATCTCTGAAACTATTCTACACCACTCTTACCTTTGCTTATATTTTCCACATAACTTCTCACTACTTTCTGGGTCTCTTACTTCACAGTATAAAAAGGCCAGTCTTTGTTCTTTGAAAAATATACCACCTTTTCTTAAATTTTCTTCTCATTTAATTCCCTATCTTGTTCCTCCCTTTTACTTCAAGCTCATTAAACACAACCGTTACTGTTACAACCTGGATTTCCCCAAGTATTTATACTCAATTTCTTTCTTGCATTTCAAGGGTACTACTTTGCCAAAATCTTTAGTGACATCCTAGCAAAATCTCTCCAATATATTTTCATCATCTTTGACCTCTACACTGCCTTCTATTTTGTTTGAAATCTTTTTCTATCTTTGCTTTTGTGACTGATCTCACCTGCGTTTCTCTCTCTCTCTGCCTGTCTAATCATTTCTTTGACATACCTTTTAGAAGCCTTTCCATGTCTCTGCTTCCTGTGGGTGCTCCATAGGTCATGTCCTCCGTTCTCTTCTGTTATTTAAACTTTTTCTCTAAATAATCTTATTTAGGTATCTACCATCTGCTCATCTATCATCTTTGTGCTGGCCTTTAGATTTATGTTTCTACGCCAGTAGATCTTTCTTTCTGTGCAAACTAAAGTTAAATAAAGCTATAGCCTCAGTCAAAAGGCTATGAATATTTTAAGGTATTTCCTTTTTATAGATGCATTGATTCTGGGAAAAAAAAAATCCATCAACACACAAAGAAGTTTCTACAGAAATGAAATACATAATCACTTGAGTAAAACCAGTATCAAACAGAGCTTTTATTATATCAGAGTTTCTTATTTTTCTTAGGTCTTCAAAGAATGATATTCTTGTAAGAAGCTTGAATTAGCCATAGCAGCACACTGTAAATTGTCAAAAAATGTAGGAGAAAGTTTACCATGGTAGTTGCCAGCTGACATGATACTCTTGATGAATTGTTTTCAAAAATCATTTAAATCTTGATGTAAAAATATGGGGAGATGAGTTCTTCTGGGCTCTCATTCAGAGGTATTCACATCTTTGAGTGAGTAGGACTAGAGTCAGTTGTGTGCCACAATTGTGCCTGACTTCACAGCTATTCTGATAGCTTCTTCAAGAGAGTAATTACATAAAATAAACAGGGCACTTGGCTGGTAACCAACATTAGTGTCTGAAAATAAATTTCTGTTTTTATTTAGAGCAGTGAACACTGGTCAATAGCAAAAGCACTAGATAGAGCTTGCAAGGAAAAAAAAGAAGAAGAAAGATAAAATCAAGAAAGAAAAAAACTCAAATACATCCTCTAATAGAGGAAAGTAATAAAATCCTTCAAAAAGTAAAAGATACTCAGAAAATAGATAATGAAAAGAATATGAAAAATGAGAAACCTAGAAGAGAAAACTGTTATGACACATGGATGGAGTGAAATTTTGCTCCAAAATTAGAATCATAGAATGGGTTGGAAGAACCTTTAAAGATCATCTAGTCCAACCCCCCTGACTCAACTTGAACCCACTTATCTCTCCCAAAGCTTCCACTGAAATCAAAGTAGTAATACATGTTCCTTGGTTTATCAAGTTGAGAACCACGAACCACTAATTTACAATGAGGAACTCGTAAGCCAGGAAATGCAAACATCACAGTTTTGATTATTTTTAGGTTACACATTAGAAATTGTTATCAGAGATGGAAAAGTTTTATTAATCCCTTTTCATAGGTCATAAACTGTTAATTTCTTAGTATTCACAATCATTCTAATCATCAGAACTCAGGTCTCCTTTGCACATGTTAAGTGTGATAACCAGTTTCTTAGCATACAAAAATAAGCTGAATGCTTCAAAGAAGGCTCTGAAATATGTGGCTCCTCTACAAAAAATTGACAGAAAGCAGATGGGAAGCAAATATATACAGCAGCTGAGTGCCTGGCAACTCAGCTTAGGCATAAATATATTTGCCAATTTGTGATTTTTTTTAATTTTTTTTAATGCTGTTAAAAAGAAAAAAAGATGAAAGTGTGAGATAGTAATGGAAAAACGTATTTGTTTTCATAGCAACTTGTTGCCACACACAATTTAAAGATGTATTAAATTTTCTTTGAGGATTTTGGAATTATATTTATTTTCTGAAAATGACAGACTAAATATATCTTCTATTGTCCAGCCTCTTTCTCCTTAAACCACAAGTCATTAACAACGCTTTTGGCAAGATGAGGTCAAGATTGCTGAGAGATATTACCAAGTTTTTAGTAGGTACAGTGTTGTGCATAGTCTTTTAACAGTTATTGACTAAGTGAGGTTGTGGCTAAAATGTTAAATTGAACCCTACAAAATTTAATCAGAATGCAGAGAAAGTCACTCAGTAATTCCTAGCTCAAGAATTAAAACAATTATGACTGGCCTACACATTTTTTAGAACATGTTACCTTGAACTACACAGTGGCAATTTCAGTAATAATACTATTAAGGTCAGAGGAAAAAAATGTAAGGGTCATATACAGCCTAGAATATGATCTCAAACATATAGAATTTCAGAACAGCAAACATAGCACTTAATAGAGGTTCCATAGGATGATTTGGCTCAGCAAACACCAGCTGTTCAGAATAAAATGCTAATATTAGTTTAATTACTTTAACATCAGGTCCTCACTAATGATGTCCCTAGCTTAAATTCAAATCACAGAAAAGTGAAGACTATCCAAAATAAGGTATAATACGGAGATATTTCCTTCTTGATAATTTTTGTCAAACAAAAGAGGAAAGAAATAGCATTGATTGAAACTGTTAGCTACAAGTGTACATCTGTTCAATTATGTATTTAAATTCTACTACAGTATTATTATGGCAAGACTTTTTTTGGCACCAGACATTTATGTTATGGCCTCAAAATTTTGCTATACCACAAGTTTTAGGTTGTGTTCTGAGAGAATAAACTGTAAGCTAACAGTAGTACTGTTAACTTCTGCCTGTATACAGCGTTTAAGTATTTATGACCAACTTTAGTGGAAACTTATGCCTAAAACCTAGATATATCTTAATGTAACCCAATTTATATTTTTACTGAAACTCTGCTTTTGAGAATTACCCCCTTGTAGCAATATTAGAATATGTGTCAAACATGTAATGGAGTGACACTTTCTCCTTGCCTGTGATGGAAGCAGATCAGGGTAGCTGCAGCAAAGTGGATTTGTTACTGCTTTACTATTAGTGTAAATACAATATGTGCATATGAAGGTATTCCTGAGCATTTACATATATTTCTCAAACCCACAAATACTGGAACCAGCTGGCAGATGGCATATTATGCCTTCCCTTATAAATTTTTTTTTTCTCACTGATCTCTGAAAACTACCTGGGGAAGCTTGTTGAAGAAGAAGTTCAAGTGAATGATCAAATTTCTGCTGAGAAAAGACAAAAGAGTGAGAGGGAAGCTGTTAGCTGTTCCAGCATTATTTGTGCATTCAATAACTTTTTGT
The DNA here is from genome assembly GCA_013401335.1 of Brachypteracias leptosomus. Taxonomy (NCBI): domain Eukaryota; kingdom Metazoa; phylum Chordata; class Aves; order Coraciiformes; family Brachypteraciidae; genus Brachypteracias; species Brachypteracias leptosomus. The sequence goes on from VYZX01034585.1 coordinate 8,211, forward strand.
TGAACACAGCTTGTAAAAAATCCATATAGGTACTGTCTTTTTTTCTTTGTGTTTCATGCAAACTAAGTGGACATTCAATTCAACATAATTAATCAAAGCATGTAATTTCTAGTTTTACAAAATCTTAAAATAATCACCATGTTAACTGTCACACAATTTTCCTTGTATTACTGTATAATAAAGAAATAGTAGAATCTTCTTTATTTTGTCTCTTTTGTATTCTAGTACTTATATGCAGGCACTTTACAGGTAATGATCCTCAAACCAGTTTGTGTTCTAATTCCTATTTTTATTCCTATTACTTGTAGTCTATTGAGCTTGGTGTCACATCCCAGTGCAAAGAGAGAAGAAATAACTGATCAGGGAAACAATGCAGAGAGAAAGGCTATGATCTGCCTAGTCTTAGGGCTGCAGTCTGGGTTCTAGACACACTTTCTGGTGAGTGAATCCAGGAATCCCCTGGAATATTTCTAAAATGGGACATGCAGGTTAGGCTTAAAATAAAATCCTAACACAGAAAACAATCCACACTTCAATGAAGATCAAGTAAGAGATTCCCTCCCAGGTTCTCTATTTTGATCTAAATTACTTACTAATTCTGATCTTTTCCTGCTTAACAAACTGGTCTTTCAGTATTTGTTTAGAGTGCTAATGAAATATTACCCTTATAGGTGGAAATATTTAACTTTTCATTATTTACTCACCCAAAAATTACATGAAGAAGTTTGCTTTGGCTAAATTTTAGTCCTGTTTTAACCAAACCTGTTCAGTTGAATGTTTATTCTTAAGTCTGCATGAAGCCTTTGGTGGACAAAGAAGAATGAGTTCCTGGTGGTATCTGCAATCTGAGATCTTCTCCATTCCTGTAAGATCTTGGTGTCTGCTCACATTTAACAAGACTCAGGAATATGTGTTTTGTGCCAGGATGCAATTATTCACTTTACAAAACACTGTGTGGGTGTAATAGTTTCCTTTATGAGTGATATGTAATTCAGGTAACGGAAAGGAATATTTACAATTGCAATGAAGAGACTAATAGAATAAGCAACATGATTTAGTGAACAGATAAACTTTTCCACCCCTTAAAACGAGAGTCCTGAGGAAGATTCTTAGGAGTGTGAACCGAAAGAATGGAAAAGTAATAAATAGGGACAGCTTCCCAGTTACTGATGAACTTCTTTGATGCTCATCACAGAGACAACTCAGTGTATTTCAGGTGAGTCAGGAACAAAGTGCCACTGGGCTTCTAGGAAGAGCCTGATACTTTTTCTTGCCCTAGCAGATATCTGTCTCATAATTATATTTTTACTTTTTGAGCTATTATGCACTTCACACTTTAAGACTTTTTCTAAGGATTATCATCTGGTTTTGTCGGATTTTTTTTTCGGTAAAAATAGATGTCCATATTGTGACTGTCATTCTTACTGCTATTTATGAAATTTCTTTGCTGCCACGACAGAATCTCTTCATGATCTGACAAGGATTCATTCTACAGATGGAGTTGCAGACAGGCTAATTATAATTCCAGCAGCAAAGCCCTGGATCCAGACAATTTGCTGTGTGTGCTACATGGCTTTAGAGCCTATATATCTGCATTCACAAAGTGGGATCTATTCATTAAAAATCAGCTATTTATCTTACCATATATTTTATATTAAATACCATGACAACCACAGGGGCATTTTCATGTTCTGTCAATAGATTTTATTAAAAAATGACTTATTACCACTAATGAATCCTTCATTCTTCTGCTAAATGAATTGTGAGGATTTAAAATGTTTGCTTTTATAATTTATTATATATTGTGATCAACATTTGATGCTTACTTCCTCATCTAAATGGAACTGAACTTGACAAATTTGATCTATGATCTAATGTTTATGCTACTCAGGTGACTAACTTTTCATAATCTAAATGCTCTGGGATTCTAGAAAGATCTGAGCAGGTGAAAAAGAAGTCAGAACTCACTTGGAATCAACAGAATATTCACTGCTACCTAAGCAGACGTCCTGGCTGGCACTGCAGGCACATGTCCCTCCCAGCTCTAAAGGTCTTATCCCACCTAGCTGGCTCCCTTCCCTACTTGTCTACTTTTGCAGGTAAAAGCTGCTAGAAAGAACAGGGCTTAAAGTAGATATACCTTTTTGATAGTGTGCTGTGGAGGGGAGAACAAGATGTCTAGAAGTCCAAGGTAGCTTTTACATTTTGCTTTTGTACTGGGAGAAGCAAAGGCTGCCATCCAGTCTTTCTTTTGTTTACTTTTTGCCTGTCTGGCAGACTAGGCCTAGGGAGAATTGGTTGCTGCTGAAGCTGTATCATGTGGGCTTGGGAGAATAGACCAAAAGTGGTGCAGAGTCAGGAAAGTTGGGAAGGCTGGGAGAAAAGAGGGAGCACTTAAACTCCTGAGATGATAAATGCTGTGGACCACTCAGAATTTGTAATCAGAACGATGCAAAAAATATGGAAATGAGTATGTTTTGGAAATGGGGGAAGGAAGCTTTTGTTGCTGAAGAGAGTGTAGGAGGGGTGGCAGGAAATAGGGGAGTTTGATGGGAAGGGTGATGAGAACCAAAATGTACCTTTCAGTACATGTGTGAATATCAGTATGAGTCATTGTCACACACTTTGCAGATTAGTACAAAAAGTTCAAATGCTACAGATACATGACTATTATAATATAATCTCTTAAAGATGATCTTATTTGTATTAACAGTTTCGTGATTTTTACTCATCTAATTGGCAATTTTTGGTCTTTTTAGATTGGTAAGACTACTCACTAATGATGGGGACTGTTGTGGTTTAAGG
>VYZX01034592.1:0-10989 GCA_013401335.1 Brachypteracias leptosomus
ACCTTAAACCACAACAGTAATTTTTGTAATACATGATACTGAAAATGAAAGATACAAGTCTTAATCCTCAATTCAGTCCTAAACTCCTCTTATAGGAGAACAGCTAAAATAATGTTTGCATGATAAAAAAATAGAAATAATTAAAACAACAAAGGAAGGTCTGTAAAAATAAAACACAGACTCCATGTGTTTTACAACAAAATACTTGGCTAAATAAATATCACAAATTGATCTCTTAAAACAGAAAAAACCTTTCAGTTTCGCATTCATTCATTTTTACTATCTGCAGACATACATACAAGCTATTTTTCTGTTAATATTAGACATTACCACTCCAATTCCAATTACACAGTCATCCTTAGTGCTGAGATTGAATCCCTCGCTGAGCCAAGGTGTATTCAGATTCAGTGCACTAACTTCTCCATATGCATCAGACATTCCAAAGCTCAGCAAGTCAGATGTATTTAAAAAAATTATTCAAATATTGATATCCATTCTGATAATTTCAGAAATGGACTCATATCTTGGGAAAGAATATATGTGCCTTCAGTAGCTGTTTTATTTAAAACTCAGATTGAATTAAAGATTTTTTTTTTTAATACATATCCTTCCCGAAACATTAGGTTGAGATTAATTTCCTCTTTAAGAAAATATTCAAATTACCCAGCTTTGCAACATGCATGTAGTACATATGATCAAGAGTGTGTATATATAAAAGTAAATATGTTTTAAATATCTTTTACATTAGAAAAACATAAAAATCAGTTTAAAATGCTTCATTTCAGCACTCAAAAAAACATGCACAAAAAAATAAAGCAAAAACCAGTTTTGCCTTGTTTTAAAAAGTGTTTGGATGTGGTTCTGTCCTGATTTAACACTATGCTGTGACTTCCTAAGTTGTTGCGTTGTTAGGAGGAGTCATAGTTCACACTGCACTTGTCCTCCCTTTACTGCCCGGGGTCTTCCCTCTGCCAGCAAGAACTGTGGTTCAAAGGAACACTCTAAGAGCAGAAAGTGGTACCAGTGTGCAATGCACAGTGGAACATCTTGGCCTATAGGAAAAATAGCAATTTAATAAGCTCAGGCTGATGGACTGTGAACTGACTTGGAAGGGGACTAATTAACTTGACATATTTTTTTCTATTACAGTTCTATTTGCATACTTTAAAAAAAAAAATAATTTAAAAAGTAATTTAAGAGTTTTCTTGTACTAGATTTCAAGTTTCTTGAAGATTTATTGATGTATTTCTTTACCCTCAAAGTAATCAAATTATCTCCATGTCTTGGTTGGGGGTTTTTTCAGGTTTTTTAAGAGTCCCAGTATGGCTCCCAGATAAAAATCTAAAGCTCACCATTTTTGGTAACTCAGCTATTTTGAAACTACATTTCTCTGTGAGTAACTTTTGTTTCTAAATTAAGTGGTCTTTTTCAGAAACTGTAGAACAGCTGTACTATCACCACATAGCGTGGGGCAAAAGACTGTTATTCTCTGAAGCCCCTAAAATCTTCAATAAAGCAATGAACACAGTGCAGTACCAAAAATCAACAGATACTAGTTCCAAAGTACAGGCAATAAAATGAATAACAATACAAAACTAAGCTACACAGGAAGCACAAACATTTTCAACTGTGTCTCCAATTACCTGTTCCTTTACTTGACCTGTGTGCAAATATGTCTGTAAGGAACCATGCTTCCCCTCAGTGATTATGTAAGTCAGTAAGACAGCATCCTAAATCAAAGTTTCTAGGAAGAATTTCTACATAATATAGGACATATTTTTAACACTTACTGCAGGAATCTTGACTGTATCCCAAATGCTGACATGTTGAAGTCCACTTAGTGAAGAGACCTTTCCAAAATTAAACATAAATATTCTAAATTGAAGGGACCTAAATTACAAAATAAAAGAAACAATGTGATTTCATTGTACACTTACTAGAATAAGTTTTTTTGCGTTATGTACGTATATTTATGCATCTGTATGTATCTCTCTATATATGTAAGTAAGTGTATATACTTTCACATATTTAGTGGATGCTCTTTTGTGGGGGTTTTCTAATCCTAAAAGGGAGCTAAATATTAATATTTGTTTGCTTTTTCATGGCCTAAGTTATGGGACAAAACCTTGAAAATATCAGGGCAAACATTGTCTCATGAGTTGAAATATCAATATGACTCCAAAAGTTAAGAAAGTATTTCCTGGATATGTGTGTTCTTCCTTCACACACACAGCTCCACTACCCCTTTTTGTGATATACACGTACTAGCTGTGATTCAGTGTTGAAGCACAGTATTTAGATGCATTGTATATCAGAGATCCGTCATATTCTCAAGGATGACAAATGCAACACAGGACCTTTGAGAGATCTTTTCCTTTTGGAGCAGCAACTGGAAGTAAGTTCGGTTTACTGGAACATATCTGAAACGCCACTAAATTTCCATGCTTCCATACCAAATGAATTTGCTTATGCTTAAATAAAAGTATCATGAAAACTGAAGTTAATTTATTTATATTTTTAATATTGGTCAAATTTATAAAAACTGTACTAATTTGGATATCTTATCTGAATGTTATGCATTAACAGTCCTCAACTCTCTACCTACAGTCTCAGAGCAGTATCCATTTACTCCAGGGAGATCTCAGCACAATTAGGTTAAAGTTGCTGAAATTGGAGTCTGATTTTATTTCTGGATACAAGTATGTACTGGATCTGACAGAGATAAAATAGACTTTCCTCACAGCAACCCATATGGTGTTGTGTTTTAGATCTGTGACTGAAAGTGTTGATAATACACCAGTCTTTTAGCTAAGCAGTGCCTACAGGGCATCGAAGCCTTCTCTGTTTCTCACTCTACCTGCTCCCCCACATCCTCAGGAGTAGCCTAGGGGTGGGCAAGAGACTGAGAGGGGACAACTGACCCCCACTGACCAAAGGGATATTCCATACCATACAACATCATATTCATCAATAACACTGGGGGCAAAGTAGCCATCCACTCAGAGGTTGACTGAGTATCAGTCTTCTGGTGGGAGATGGTGAGTGATTGCCTTTTCATCACTTTTTTGTTTGTTTGTTTTTCTCTTTCTTTATCTTATTAAACTGTCTTGATTTTGACCCATGAATTTTTCTCACTTTTGCTCTTCCGTTTCTCTACTCCACCTAGCAGGCGATGGGGAGTGAGTGGACAGTTGATCACTGCTTAGCTGCTGCCTGAGGTAAACCCGTACGAATATATTATGTTTAAATGCAACTTATACCTAAAGAAAGATTGTGCCATAATAGTTGAACAAAGAAGTCCATGGAGTGATCTGCTGCCAGGATTCTCTTGACCCAATAAGAACCCTTTTTAAAATTAGGGGAATGGGATAAAATATCAATAATGACCACTATTACACAAGTAACAAGCCCACTTGGTAATGCACCAAACATGAATATGCAGATTGCTGATGAGATTGGTTGCCACTACAGTACTGCCAACACACTATTCCAAGTAAAACATTATGAGTTTTGCTGTTTCCATAAAATATACTGTGTTCTGAGTAATTACCTTTCTGCTGTCTTCACAGCTTCAACATTTAACTTTTTCCCCTCCATAAAAAATGAATAGTGTATGGTCTGTAGGCAACCTCTGAGACTGAGAGTTCCTATTTAATTCACCTCTCATTATTACTTTTTCCTGATCACAATACTTCTTATTGTTCTTTGTCTAATCAGATTCTATTTTTATCAAATTCTAATTTATGCTGCGAGGTTAGAAGAACTCACTGTTTACCATATTTTTATCTTTATTAACAAATATTGGTGGTCTCTTAATTGTTATTAGAACAGCATGTAGAAATTACTTTGTTGTTATTAGTTTTCCTACTGACAAGTGTACTGCAAATTAGTTTTTGTTTTTTAAAATGTCATTCATGAATTGCAACAAAAAACACCACCACCCATTGTTCTCAGTTAAAAATTTATGAAAATAAATTTGTCTGATAGATATTTAATTGTGTGTCCATCTCCTTTTAGTCTCAAGAGTATCAGGATATGAGGTATGTTGATATTGATAAGGCTATGGGTATGTCTGTTGATTTCAAATCACACAGTTAACTTCTGCTGACAACAGGATCTAGTCAGATAGCTTAAGTGGTGGAACACAAACTAAAATTTCTGTTAGTGTAATTATAAAATGGTGACTGTGTTGAAGGATGACTTAAATACAAAAAGACCAAATATTCTGGGGTTTTTTTTGTGTGTCTGACAACTCTCACAGGCAAAACATTTCAGAATGTTTAAAAGAAAAAATGTGTGTGTAACCTGTAGGTACATACAAAAGCTATCTTGCTGAAGAAACTGCTTGGGTACAGCCTTGTACGCTGGACTTTTTTTTTATTAAGGAAGGAAATCTTATCCAAGACAAATTAAATATATTACACTCTGCTTTTAGAAGTGTAACAGATGTTCAACTTCTGCAGCCATCAGAAATAGATATTTTTCTTTCTATGAACATTGCTCACATCCATTCAGTATTATTATTGTCCAGGTTTTAACCCACCAACAAAACACAAATTAGAGCAGACACAGTATCTGTAACCAAAATGAACTCTCAATGAACTCTATGATCTTACATATTATATGTATCCTCCTAAACAAGAATAATCACAAAAAAAATAGATGCCATTCTGGAATAGCAAACAGAAATGTATTTCTAGATACCTGTGTGGAGGAATCTTATATTCAACAATAAGATTTCAAGTGTTTTGCTCTACACACATTAAGGACATATTAAGACAGAAATTGAAATATTCTTTCTTGCACAACAGATTGTCCTGGGTTTGGCCAGGATAGTGTTAATGCTTGCAATCAGCTGTGAGAGGCTGTAACTGGGAGGGATTACAGCTGGGATAAACAACTGAACCAGGCAATGGGATGCTCAATACCATACTGAGGTCATGACTGCTATATAAGCAGAGGGCTGGGCTGGAAGGGTGCCTGTTTTCAGCAAGTGGCAATTTTCAGCAGTGGTGGAGTGGCTGGTTGGTGTTAGTCTGCAACACAGATCTGTTGCCAAGTCCACATTCACTTCTTATGCCAGATTCCTACAGACACTAGTTGTAATTCTGCAGGAAGAAGGAAGAGAGAGCTTGTTCTTTAGTTTCCAGTCTAGAAAATTACCCTACTTCCTGAAGCAGGAGATCATACTTTTTCTGTACAGTATCTACTCCAGAAACAGCTGAGTAAACTGAAATATGTAAAAATGAAATAAAAATTAATAGACAGTAACCCTTTGGGAATATTCTTTCAAATAGTCTGATTTTGTGTTTTTTAAGGCCTATAGTGGGTAATTAAAAAGCAAACAGAGAAGGCCATTGATTTATAGCTTGTAACTACTGCCAATTAAGTCATTTGGTCTATGGAAGGAACATGACTTCGATAGGATATATGTAGATACGAAAACAGATGTATAATTAGAGAAAAATTATATTGCACGGTATTTTTTATAATTATATTACTTAGAATTAAGTTATATGATATAATTAATTACAACTCTCATTGAATTAAGCTCAATAGTTTCTGAAGTTTCTTCACAGAAATAAAGTTTTATGAAAATAAGGGGTTTTATCAGACTAAAAAAATCATAGAATCATAGAAGTTGGAAGGGACCAACAAGGATCATTAAGTCCCACTCTGGGCTCCTCACAGGGCTACCTAACACTAAACCATAAGACTGTCATTTAGACACCTGGACTCTGTTAGTCTTGGTGCTGTGACCACTTCCCTGGGTATCCTGTTCCCATGACCAACCACCCTCTCAGTGGAGAACCTTTTCCTAATGTCCAATCTGAATTTCCCTTGCTGAAGCTTCATTCCATTTCCTTGTGTCCTATCACTGGTCACCAGAGAAAGGAGATAAGCACCTTCCCCTCTGCTGCTCTCCTTGAGGAAGTCGTAGACTGTGATGAGGTCACCCCTCAGCCTTCACTTCAAGCTGAACAGACCAAGTGACCTCAAACACTCATTGTAAGTCTTGCCCTTGAGGCTTTTCATCATCTTGGTTGCCCTCCACTGGACACACCCTAATAGTTTTGTGTACTCCCTGCGTTAAGGCACCCATAACTGAACACAGTATTTAAGGTGGGGCCTCACCAGTGCAGTGTAGAGAGGGACAGTAGCCTCCTTTGACTGACTAGCTATTCTGTGCTTGATGCGCTCCAGGATACAGTCGGCCCTTTTGATTGACAGGGCACATTGTTGGCTCATATTCAACTTGCCATCAACCCAAACCCCAAGATCTCTCTCCATGGGGCTGCTCTCCAGTCTTTCATCCTCCATTTGTGTGTATAACCAGGATTATCCCATCCCAGGTAGAGAATCCTGCACTTACTCTTCTTAAATTTCATATTATTTGTGACTATCCAGCTCTCCAGTCTATCCAGATCTCTCTGTAAAGCCTCTCCACCCCTGAGGGAGCCCACAGCTCCTCCCAGTTTAATATCACCAGCAAACTTGCTTAATGTACAATCAACTCCTGTGTTCAGATCACTTACAAAAAAATTAAAGAGCATTGGCCCTAAAATTGAGCTCCTTTAATGTGCAGGTCAGGACAGGTCAAAACTTGGGAAATAAGAATCATTTTAACAGTTAAAAACCATCAAAAAAGATGTGCTGTAAGAATTAAATACAAAGACACATAACAGACTCTAAGAACATATTTTATGTTTCTTAAACATTACTTGGGAGATTAAATTCAATTCTTATGTGCTTTATCTAGATCTCTGTGATTCTTCAATAATTAATATGAAAACTGAATGACAGATTTATTTTTTTCTAAAAAGCTGTCCCTAGAAATAAAAGAAGTGTCAGGAAAATCAATAAGTCTTCAAGCATATTTAAGAAAGATTTAAAATTGTGAGCTTATTAGTTTGGTTTTTTTCATATTCTAACTAAAATCAATAATGACTAGAGGCTATGGAAATGATAGAGGTTGCCATTTCTGTGAATGGATAAGTGTAGGAAATAAACATCTTACTCTAGTTGAAAAAATCAGTGCTTTCTTTTTACCTTGATATTATTGGGAAAGCAAACTTTAACAAAAGAGTTTGGGTTTGGGTTTGGGTTTTTTCAGGGAAAACAATGCATAAAAAATCCCAGAGTGCTCTGTGAGCATACTCTACAGATCACTTCCCAAAGGTACCAATGTCTCTCCATAGTTCATGTAGAGCTTAATAATCTCCCAGAGGATGGAGCCTGAATTGTATTCACTGTATTGGGAGGGCCAAAAGTGTCACTTGTTAAACATCCTCTTTCATTAACCTTTCTATTTTAAATGACTGCTAACATAATGGCTATTTGAAGAAATATAATACAATAGAAAAATTATTACATGCACATTTTACATACTTAAAAATGAGCATTTTCCTTTTTGGCCTACATTTTCCTTGCAATTTTTAAATATATTTTTTTTAATCTTCATTAAATTATTTCTCCATGATACTGGAATATTAGTTTTGCTCTTCTGCTCTTAATATTGGCTATAATTTGTCTACCTCACAAATTTTCTCCTTCTCCTGTCAATTTTCCTAATGTTTCTCTGTATTTTTTCCCTTCTTTCTACAGCTTACTTTGTTCACCTATGAACTTGTATATATTCACAAACAAAGAATTGCAATCCTTGTGATACAAATTTTTTAAAAGTAAATAAGTGTTGCCTACAACTAGGCTTACCTTGGCAAGGCTACCTTATCAAAAGAATAGGTGAGGAAAATCATTAAAGAAGCTGCTGCTTAGTATTTTGAAAGTAGATGAAGCTTGTACAGCATCTAGAAAATCAGAAAACCAAAATGATAATAAACTTAAGCAGTAATGAAAAACTAACAATTAAAAAAGAGGGTGGTTTAGGAAAGAAAATTTGAGGAATAGGGATAGTCATTTAGTTCTCATTCCTCCTCAGGTGAAGAATAAAATTATTAATAAATAAAATCATTCTTCTTGACTTTTTTCTGTATCTTTACATCATATGATTAGATCTTAAGAGATAGATACAGGGCAAAACAGTGATGTCCACTGTATTTATCTAGGTAGAGACTATACAGCTCTGTCCACTTGGAATGCATCCTAAGGGGTAAACTTTAAGCAGCAGCAACTAGTCAAAGTGCACATTGAATCAAATTGTGCACAACTCTACCAGAAAAATAAACTGTTAAAGCATGCTATTCTGAAATGGGCCTTAAAACAATGCCATAAAAGGTAACTGTGAGTTTGATTTGTGGTACTGTGCTTCAGGAGGAAGTCCAGAAGCTTCCAACTCTCAGTAGTGAGGTTTTGGGGAGAGGTCAGTGAAACACTTTTGACATGGATATAGACAGTGGGACTGTTTTCAGCGCTCTTGACAGAACCATTCTTCACAATGCAAGCTGCAGACACAGAGAAGATGCTCACACTGGTATGTTCTTTTGCAGATCTTGTCATAGAGGCATTCGGGTACATAGGTATGTATATGTACTTACCCACATTTAGAGATTTAGACACATATTGTATCATTCAGTTATGAAACTTGGAAGAAAAAAGATAAATTTATCATTCTGTAACACAAATATACAGCAAGAAACATAATTCCTTACACTTTTAACGAGACTCAGCACAACCCTGTAAGAGATCAGGAGATCTATTGTGAATGGCATCACTTCTGTGGCTTATAGAGACTCTCAAGAGGAAAAGAAGAGAAAAGCAATGTCTCTATCAGTGTGGCTGATAGATGGATGAAGAAATGTTGCAGTCTAGATAGCACAGGAATAATAGCAAAAATATTTGCAATGGATGTCTAAGAAGTTAAACCAAACACAATATTGGAAGCAGCTACTCTCAGTATGACTGTGGTCATTTTTCACATTCCATTTATTTAGCAATTGAGGAGCTGTCCTTTTCACCTACAACTATTTTGAGTATACTGTAGTTTGGCAAAAGACTCATGGTTCAATAACATTGATACCTCCTGTTTACCTGAAGTCTTGGTAGCCGTGGGCCACTTTATGTCTTTTTGATACTACCGATCTGTAAGGTTAGTAAAGGTGATAAAAAAATGAGTGCTGCTATTTGCTCCACTCAGAAGGTGTACAGGAAATCCAAGAATGAAACAGTAACTTAGAACTAACCTGATCTACATATATCAAAATAGAATACTATCACACATAGTTAAGTAATTCATTCAGTCATAGGCATACAGCTAATGCATTACTATAATTATTTCAGTGTTCCTGAGCTGACTCCTTTAAACACAAACAAGTTTGCAACACAAAATAAGGTCCAGCATTTGGCATTTCAGGATACTGAGGGAACAATGTGTTTTAAGTTTTTTTCAACTTTCAAAATTTCCAATTGAATAAATTAAAACTGAATACTTTCTAACTGAAAAGTATTTAGCAGAACTGAACTTTGAGAAGAAACAAGGATACATGTACAAATCTACAAGGGTTTCCAATTTCTAAATAAATCTTAAAGGAATCATTTACTAAGAATTTTTGAATATGCATACTGGAGAAAAATTATTAGCCCATTTTCCAAATTTACTCAAATAATTTTACTTTCTTTTATTTTATAAACCCTATAAATCTTTTCAAGACAAATCTTTCACAAATCCTCAGTCACAGTTAATTATTTTATCCATTTAAAGTTATTCTTTACTGTAGTGCTTTCATGATGTATCTTCCTGCCAAAATTCAGTTACTATAAATGTGCAAATTTCCCACTGGATTTATCATAAACTTTTTTTTTTTAGGAGAATAGCTTTAATATTCTAAAAAACCCTACCATAGTGATATATTAAATCTAATATTTCCAGCCTTTTGAAGGCTTCCTACATAATCTTTCAAGTCATAGATGAAGCTGGTAAATTTTGATGTGAGGAAAAAATGACTTTTTTAAAAAAAGAAGGTGTAATTAAGATGAAGAAAAACACTTCTTTATCTTTTTTCCACTTTCTGTAACTAATAGGATTCTGAATTAAGATAGAAGATAACAAAATTTTCCAGTAATTCAACAGTAGATTATTGATTTTAAATTGTTTAAATAAAAATACAGTGCTACTAAGCACTTCTTTTAAATTATAGTAGATTAGAGACATTTAAGGTGTACTATCAGTAATGGGAATATAAGATTTAAAAGTCCTCTTGATAATAACAATGCATATGAAAATTATGTAAAGCCATCATGATATCAAAGAGAAAACTGACAAAAGAGCAAAATATCTTAAAAATAAAAGAAAACTTTAAACTTACATGCTAAGAATTTTTGGCTTTAGAAAGGATAGTAAATGCTATGAGAAAAAATGTGCTAGACCATTTTCTCTTTTTGGTTCTGTATAGGTGGATTTCTTTATTGTTTCAGCAACAGCTACAGGATATCAACGTGCCTCAAAAAAACCCTCTGCTTTAGTAAACTGCCTATTTTATTTTATTTTTTTTAAAAGTGTTTTGTGATGTGACTGGGTATTTTCTAGTTTGCATTTCAAATAAGAAAATAATTCACAGACCAGTCAGATGAGGAAGTGGACATAGGATGGTGTCATGGATTAATATATTTTACACAGTTTGATCTATAAACAACTCAAGATTTACTAATAAAATGTGATAAATCAAAGGCTGATTCTAGCAGCACTTACTATAAAAAGTGAGTTAGTAAACCAGTGACTTAATTACAGATTCAAGGATGACAAGATTCACAATTACTTACTACAAGGTATCTCCAACCAAAGCATGTGTGTATGCATAAACACCAAGCATACACAGAAATACTTGGCCAGTGAGATACGTAGATGTTGAGAGAGACCAAATGAAGCTGCTGCTATGTCTCAACATTGGTTTGCCACTTTTTCTACAAAAGTGCAAAGCTTAGGCAAACTTTTCAGCTGTGGGACTTGAGCGAACTTTGCTGCTGTAAAATGCAAGTAAGTTGCTGTAGCAATTTGGTGAAGCCAAGGCTCTGTTGTCATATGTGGTGGGTTTA
>VYZX01034594.1:0-13412 GCA_013401335.1 Brachypteracias leptosomus
ACCCACCACAATCACATAAACTGAACTAATGGACCTCCATTACATGGATGGACAGACTTCCCACCAAATATGCATTTATGTGTCTTCCAGAGTGGTCAACTCTGCCATAGGTCATCTTGCTCATATGATACATAATAAAAGAAACAAACAAAGTAAAGGAAAACAGTAAATGAAACAACACTTACAGACAAAATGATAGCAGCTTATTTTTAGATATAATTGTGGAACTTTTTAGATCACAAATTCTTGGGTGCCTTCCATTCAAGATACATAGATAAGTTTAAGATTTTTATAGTTTCCTTGGATTATAATGACCATGTAAATGATTTAGGCACATTGCTTCTTGTCTGGAATGTCTTGGGCAAAATGTGATCTGCTGTTCTTTAGACAGAGAAAATGATCATGGAGGATGTTCCAAAGATAGGCCATCTTCTTATTTAATTCCTGCTTAGGAATCTTCCTATTTCATTGTAGGAGTCTTTGGTACTCCAGTGAACTATATGGTTCACCAAGGTATAACACTTAATAGACACTGACATTTCTTGGGACAGAGGTACCTGGTCTGATTCAAAAAAGTAATTTTCACCCATTGTAAATTAGTACCTGTCATTTTTTAGACAACTAAAAGCAAACGTTGCAGACTCAGGCCTTTGTTGACCTGAGTTTGCATTTTTCTGGCTTAAGACCAGCCTCCCTGTGTGAGGCATGTGATGAGCCTGCGAATAATCCTGACGTTGTTATTCTGCCTTGAGGTGCCACTATAGTGCTAGTGGAAGTCAGGACAGCAGCTTCATCTTGAGCAGCAGAAGGAAAAGCAACAATTTGGATTGTGTGCCATTTTCTTCTTTATTCTTAGAATTATTCTGTAAAAGACATCTAAATGCTGCATGTTTGCTGCATGTTTGTATTCTCTGAGGAATTAGTAGCAAATGACATAGAGTGTAAATTATAGATAATAAAGTACATATGCATATACACTATTTGAAGTGCTCAGGGTTAAGTTCTGTGTAAAATAATGAGATGTTCACTTAAAAATTGATCAGTTATATGCCAATTAAGGAAGAAAACCTTTTTAATTATACCACCTTTATAAATTAACCAATATATCTATTCAGTGAATATATATAGTAGATGGTCCATTTGAAAAATCTTCAGGATGTATACAAGCAATGAAAATAGCATAAAAATGTAAAGTTATTTACACAATTCATGTGAGCTATTTTGTTTTGTGGTCAAGTAGATGTGACAAAATACAAAAAGTTAAATTGAAAAATTAGATCAATAAGAGAGGAAAGATCTTTTTCTGGCTGAGGCAATGGCTTGGAAGTCAGGAAATTTGATTTCAATTTCTGACTCTGTCACAGGCTTCCTTTGTGAGCTTAAGTAAGTCATGTTTTCTCTCATCAGTTTAGAGGAAGGAGCAATGTTTTTCCTTCTGAAATGTTCTCTCTTTAATTTTTATAAGTTACAGTGTGTACAATTTTGCCCTGAAAACTTCATTAAATGCTTCGTATTTTAAATTGTAAGGTCTCAGCTTTCAGAGGAATGAATACTATTTGGGGCAATAGGTATTTTATGGCTGAATTTGCCTTTTGAACATGTCCCCAAACCAGCACACACTTTTAAACTGAGCACGCTGTTTTATTGATGCAAGCCTATGCTATAAGCATTCATCTTTGGGAGATTTCCAGGCAGGTAAGTAGGCAGCCTGAACTGGCACTGGCTCTTTGTGTAGGTACAAGTAGAACCCTCTGGCAGTGTGGGTTGGCTTAGCACCATAGTAGCTATGTCTGTTTGGACAAATCTTTTTCCATGCGCACTGCAGGTCCTTGCAGAAGCTTCCATATAACTGATGTCAAACTGATGTGTCAGATGTGTTCCTTCATAAACTACATAGTGATATGCTACCTAAATCTTGGTGCTTTGTTTCTTCAGGAACCTCTAGACACTGAACTAACACAAAGAACACCCAGTGAAATTACGAAAGGTCTGATAGAAAAATAATCATTTACAGGTAGTGTTTCCCTCTAATGATTACAGAAAAACACTTAAAGATTATCTAGATATATAAAATCACTCACTTCTCTCAGCTACTGTGACACGTCATGCTAAACTGATAATTAACAAGTATTTCCCTACAAAAATTAGAGAAAAATGTTTAAATGAAAACTATTGCTTTTTTGAATAAATATGAGCAACTGAATTAATGTTTTATTATAAGTAGTTTATTGTAGTGCAGTAATATATCAGATAAAAATAAATATTTCTCTGAATTGAATCAGTTCTTTCCTTGTATTTTAATTCTGTTCCTATTTTTACTTTAGATCTTGAAAAGACATTTGATTTTACATATGTGACTTTCTTCAAAAACACGAATAAAGCCCCAATTCTACAACAGTAAAGTGTGTTTGAATTGATATGTCTTATTACTAAACATATTCGTAGCTATGTGCACAAAGTTTTCTGAGTATATTAGTGTGTGTTTGTGTACACACAGACACAAACACACATACATACATCAACTGTTTCAGTAAATATAGTCCTTTGTTTCTATCTTGCACTGCAAGATGTGTTCTTCTCTCTAAATCTGACACTTGTCACATTACATGTGAATATCACCAAAAAGGTATTTAAACTGGAAACAAAACCACTTGTATCCCATAACTATGATAAATCAAGTTTATTTTCCATTTTGGACACACAGTATGACATTCATTCCTCACAGTGGCAGATGTTTTAAAATACACAGAAAAGGATATTTTTAAAATTACTTCTATTCATAGAATCTCCAAATAAATTGTAGTTTCTCTTTGTGGGTTTTACACATATAGACATGTCTGTATACATATATATGGGCTTGTTATCTAGCCTCATTGTTTAGACTGTTGGGGGAAATACCCCTCTAAAGGTGTGATTTATCCCATCCAAACATCTATTTACTGTATATGTTTCTTTTCACAATTCAGAGTTACTTCTCATAATGTGGGATATTGCCAAGTGTAGATGAGGTGGACCTTGCAGTCAATGTTTTAAATGTTACTGCTTACAATGAATGTTTTAAACTATTTAAGAAATGCATAAACACCAATTAGTCATTCAGACTTCCCAGATATGTCTTTCTATAAAGACATTATTTCCAAAGTTAAATAAGATCTAATACATTTTTTAAAAATCCAAGTAATAGTCCACTGTTTTTATGGATGCCTACCCAACAGAAAAGCAATGAATCAGCTTCAGTTATACCATACTAGCTCGTTAACTCATGTCCTCCACACTCTTGCTGAAATGTGGCCACTCCTGATATAGGGACCCAACCTTCACACGTGGTACTGGCCAGTAGAAAGTAAATATATCCTCAGATTTCTCAAATCGGCAAGTGCCTTTTGTTTCCTTCATGGCTGAGAAACTACACTGTATTGCAGCTGCTCCCCAAGAGATACAGACAGTCATAGTAATTAAAAGGCGTCTCTTAAGAATTCAGGGGTCATCACATACTGTACAGTGGAAAAAGTTTACTTGCAATCCGAATCAACATATGCATCTGCTATTTAAATGTTCTTGATTTAGAACAGAAACTTTCATGATGCTGGTTCAAGGATCATCCCTGTAATAATACTTTTTCTTCCATTGTTTTTTTTTTTTTACCTCCAGCCTACAAATGAATGATATGTTAAGAGCTCATTCCAAATGAAGTATTATCTAAACAGCCTTATTATGTTTAACCAGAAGTTTTCATAGATTCATAGATTACTTTAAGACCAGAAGGGACAACTACATCAACTAGTTTAACTTTAATAGTGCAGACTGTAGAATCATATCAGTTTCTCTTGCAATGAATTCTGTAAACCTTGTTTGACTGCAGCTCATCTCCTACAGACACATTTTTTCTAAATTTTGTACTACAGAAATGGAGGATCTGCAACTTTTCTTGGTAGTAGAGTGTTCACAGGATGAATTTTCCTTGAAGTTAAAAATGTGTGCTATTCTTGCTGTGGTCGAGCTGTTAAGGTTAATTCCAATTTCCTTAAAGTTAATTCCACCTTCCATTTAATTTCCTTCTTAAGGATACTTAGAGCTTTGTTAAACATATTCCTTTAAGGCTGCAATTTACATGGCTGTTTGCAGCCTAATGTTTAGTTAGCTCATTGGAGAAAAACACAAACAAAACTGGCTAAGTGGGATCTGACTTATGGCCTTGAAACAAACAAACAATTTTTTTTTTCCCTTTTTATTTTCTTTTTTTCCCCTTATTTTTCATAGTAACAATGACGGAAAGCTACAGTCTAAAAACTTGGGCCTTTGTGTGGTTGCTTGAGATCAAAAAAGGAAAGTGTGTTTAAATGAAGGCATTTGCACAGCTTTAAAATCAAGTGCTTACAATCAGGATATCGTATTTTTTTTATTAAATGCAAGTTAGAAACAGATACTGCCACCCATTTTGATAGGATATGGATCTTGCACCTCTGAGTACTTCAGTGCCACCAGTGTTGATCTTATGGAGTTAAGGATCCATTCTCACAATTCATCTTGTGGTTCAGAAAAATCTAGTGTTATGCTTTTGTCTTTTCTACTTCCAAGAAAATTTGGTAATTCCCAAGTTCAATGATTTTCTAATGATTTTTAGAAACAGACTAAAATTAAAAAGGAGGTAGAAGGCATAAAGAAAAGTGGGAAATATTTTGAAAGAATTGCAAAGCATTTGAAAAGTTTGTAAGTATGCCTGAAAAAAGCTAGTAGAAAACTTGGTATTTTTCCATTCATAAGCTGAATTCTCTGTGAATATTTCCTTTCATAATGAAGCTTTTTACTTTAATGAAGTGCTAGTTGCTGGAAAATATCATAGCCTGAGATGAATTAGTAGCCTTACCAAATCAGGACTGCAGTGACCACAGTGCTGTAGTTGGTAAGGGGACAGAGAAAGGCTTTGAGAGAACCTCAGCTCCACTGGACTTTATAATTCCCATGGGCTTCAGAACCAATCAACTCTGAAAATTGAACTACAGAAAGTTTTTTAAAAAAATATAGTTCTTGTTTCACCAGTCCCTACAGCTAGTTATTATTTGGATAAATAAGAAAATGTGGCAAGCTTATTAGCACCCTAAAACCTTTAATGGAATGTCTGGAATTTAAGTCAACTCTGTTAGATGAGAAAAGTCTGTGCATCCTATCCCTCAAGACCAGGTAAGGTAAGCACAGAACATTAAAAAAAAGAAAAGAAAAATTATATTTTCAAAACGGTGCACCAGATACATTTCGCTTACAGTTCAACTGGAATATGTTTGGTAGATATGAAGGACTTACTTGCTTGCTTGCTTTCTCTTAGTTTCTTTCTCTCGCACTGTATTTTATTTGTAGAAGATACTAGAAACCCAAAGTTTGCTAATTAGAAGTCAAATGTTATAATTTTGTTCCAAAGGTGCAAGGAGCTTTGTGTCATAACCAAAGAGAGGTTAGAGGAGCCTTTGTGAAGGAGAAAACTGTCCAATTATCTAGTAAATCTGAAGGTTGAGAAAACATCTGGGATCCAGGAAGTTATCATCCTATCCATAATGCTGACTTTATCTTCCCAAGCTGAAACTAGATATTCAAAGAAAGACAATGCAATTGTCTTTCTTATTCTAAGGCCTCCTCAAAGTACCTGGGCTGGAAATCACTGTGTATCAGTACTCTTCAGTTGCCCGTTTCTAAGAGAAGAAGCCGTTGCTGATTATCAAACTGGTACCCTATCCGTACAACACTACTCAACAAAAGTTTAGGAGATTAACTCTGAAAGTGCATCTTGCCTTGGTATGACAGTGAACTTCTGGGTCAATGTAGTTAGCTTATTAGCTTGCTTATGAAAAAAGAAATAAAGCAGTATATAAGCATGTCAAAATCAGTGTGAAACTTTCCATATACAACAAGAGAGGGTTAGTAGAAAGCCTATGTGTTATTTATACTCTTGTTGAGCTTAAATTTTGCTTTGATTTTGGAAAGATGCATTGTATTTGTATTCCTCTGTCACAAGGTGATTGTGAGGATTAATTATCAAATGTTTTTGGTGGTTTAATGCCAGCTGCCAACTAAGCGCCACACAGCCACTTGTTCACTGCCCCTACCCAGTGGGATGAGGGAGAGAATCAAATGAAAATAAAGGTAAAACTTGTGGTTTGAGATAAAGATAGATAGCTTAAAAGGACAGAAAAGGAAGGAAATAATAATAAAAATTATAAAAATAAAAGAATTAGGATATACCACACAGGCAATGCACAATACAATTGTTCACCACTTGCCAACTGATGCCCAGTTGTTTCCCGGGCAGTGGTCTCTGGCCAGCTCTCTCCCCACTTTATATACTGAGCATAACACCATATGGTATGGACCTTTGGCCAGTTTGGGTCAGCTATCCTGGCTGTTTCCTCTCACAACTTCTTGTGCCACTCTGGTCTTCTTGCTGGCAGGGCATGAGAAGCTAAAAAGTCCTTGACTTAACAGTAACACTGCTTAGCAACAACTTAAAACGTCAGTGTGTTATCAACATTGTTCTCATACTAAATCCAAAACACAGCACTATACCAGCTGCTAGGAAGAAGATTAACTCTATCCCAGCCAAAACTAGGACAATGTTTCTAAATGGTTTGTCCATCAATGATACTCTCACTGTAATTTATGGTAATTGAACACCTACAAACTTTTTTGCAGTAGTATAAAATCTGAAAGGTCATTATCAACCTAGACTTGACATAGAATTCAAATCTTCTGTAAAAGAAACCAACAAACCCAGAACCTAAAACCAAACAAAATTGAATCAAGTAAAGGGGATGATAATCAGAAACTCTGAATAGAAGGGGTTCTTTTCCTTCAGGGGAAAACTCAGTTAATTAATTTTACATTTTAAACATTCCCTTGCAGTGATGTAAATTCAGAGCTACACCATTGTTCTTGCATACAATCTAAGACATGAAATGGGCTAGGAGGGAAATACCAGACTACATTATTTTTTATTTTATGGGAAAGGCAATAAGACATATGATAAAATGGGCTTCAACAATGTGATGATGGGTACTGAACTAGGACCTGGAAAACAGATGAGAGTGGAAATATTATTTCATTTTTACTAACATGAAAGCTTAAAATAAATGATCCAGAATTGTTTTTAATTAAAATCTTTAATTACAATACTTAATCATGATCTTTCTTTTATTTTACTGTTTCTTTTCTCTCTCTGTTTTCAATGATTAGGAACATGAAAAAACTGTATGGGTATACTTAGTTGACTAAATACTTTTACCTGCATACTAGCTACACTTCTTTGGTTAGTTCTTCATGATTTCTAAAATACTGGTGCAGTGCCCTTTGCAGATGGGCAGTTTTGCACTTTTGTTACCATAAAGGAATTAATATCTTATTTCTGTATGTTGTGCTCTCTAGGAACTATGTCTAAACTGGTAACCTTTAGAAAAGGAAAATATTTCATCTACTGACTTTTTTTCTCTGCTTGAGCCAAGACTCTCTGTCAGTCAGTTTATGCCTTGACGTACAAATGTGAAGAGACAAGACATTCAGTACAGAAACCCTAGTAAAAACAGATTCCAGCCTTAAAATATTCTGCTGACAAGTTCTTATAATGGAGAGTGTAAACAGTTAATTGATTGTGGAATGCTGAATATTTGTAAAGCTCCTACTAGAGACATGTTTATTTTATAGAAGGTTAATCATAGCTGCCTGACACTTGGCTTTCTGCCTGCCTATGTAAGCTTTCAGGGGTTTCCTTAGTCCTGCCAACAGAAACTCCCTACCTAAGTCTACCTGTCAGGAGGAACTCACTGACTGAGTTTATCAATGCTGCAATGCCTTCCCCAGACATAGCAACCATGAAATTATGTTGTAATGAGCAGAGAGGATGAGACATGGCTCTTTTCCAAGCTGGTTATGGGGAAAGCTGATCTGACACTACTACTCCTTCCAGTTTATTTGGATTGCACTTACAACAAGAAATAATATAATAATAATAACAACAACTACTACATAATTTAGTCTTGCTTCCCTAAGAAACAGAGACGTATCAATGTACAGTTCTGTGTAGCCACAAAAGGAGAGGGCATCTCAGACCTGTAGTTTTCCTCCTGGTGAAAGCTGAGCAGTGCAGATTAACATCAGCACCGAGTGAGGTTGGACACTTTCATAGAGGCTGTGCTGTTTGCAAGAAGGTGGAGGCTATACCATTTTGTATTTAATTATCATCACTGATAAACATGTCTCCTGAACCACCATCACCCACTTATTCTATGTTCTTTTACAGTTTTTACTGTATTCTGTGAATGATCTTGTGCTAGCTTGCACCACTTGGGTGTAGACAGGTGTGAGGGTTTTACCATCCTCACTTTAATTATCATTGCTAATGAATGAAACACCCTAAACTGCCATCTCACTTTGAATGATTCTGCAATTTTAGTCTAGTTTTATATTTTCAGCCATCATGCCCTAGCTTGTACTTACCTATTAGTATCTTCTTCCTCATCATTGGCTAGTTCTTTCATTTTCCCTTAAAGGCCCAGTTCTCCACCTTTTTTTTTAGCAGCTTTGACTCCTTTTGAAATGAATGGAAATTCAGTTCTTTAAAATTTATGCCTTTGTAGGTCATATTCTCCTGTTGAAGTTGCTACTTCTGGCTTTGGATATTATTTCTTTATCTAACTGGTCTAATTATCTGAAACAATTTGAACACCAACACTGAATTTTTCATTATTAATGGAAGTTCTTCCTCTTTTCAGTTTTTAGAACATCAGTATTGGCAGAAGGCCATTGCTAAAGTATTGCTTTTTCTCCTAATTATTCTATTTGGTTGTTGAACTATAAACAAGTAGTTGTGACAACTTAAAAGACCCAAAGATGTAAATTAAGAGTATGCCTATTTCTACTTTCTACCAGCTTCTTCTTTTTGTCTTCACCATCATTATTAATACCATGAACTGTATGCATATGTTTCAAAGCAGTCTAAAGAAAGAGAAGAAATGTCTCCCTTAGTTATTAGTACATACTATGCATATTCATACTAATATATGCAATATATCTTAGTTTGAAAACTCCTTTGAAAGTCAGTTTCCTCGTATGTAAGGTAGGTGTAATTTTCCTTTATTTTTTGAAGGTTAATTGTTTACTGTTTGCATATTACATTAAAGAGTTAAACCTTAACATGGATATTACTCTTGTTATTATTGCATAAAAATAAGTATACATAAAGAGTCATGTAGTGTCAGTTACAGTTATAACAGGTTCATATAAAAACTGTCATTGCTGGTTGCTTGCTCTCTTTCATTATCATAGTGAGATTAGACAAGGTTAAAATTAGCATAAGGGGAGAAAAATGAACTGATCTACTTCTATAAGCTGTTCCTTGATTGTCCGTAAAAAAAAATCACTGATTTAGTCAAAGTTTCCAGGACACTGAATCAAATAAAAAGTTCAGTTTTGTGAAAAGTTGGACACATAACTTCTTGCTAATGAAAATTTGTGAAAATTATTTGAAATGAGAAAAGATTTTTCTCTTTACAAAGTTATCACACCTGCTAGTTTTCATCACATTCATCGTGCCCAAAGTTTGTTTCTTTTAATTTCCTCAGTCCTTTTATTCTAAATAATTGTACTTTCTTCCCTTAGTCCCTGAAAACTGGATGAAGAAATTTCAAATGGAAGTTACATGAGAGGATTGCTTTTTGATATATAGGAAGTATTTCCTTTGTAATAATAAAAGACTTCCTGGGAGTCTTTTATTGAATTCATGTGAACACACTGTGTTCTGGCAGTATTTAGCCACATGTACAATACTTTCCTGAAATCTGGATATATCTGAAGACTTTATTTTTCTTAGCAAATCCTTTATTTCTTACACACTTAGCCTACTTTTGGGGTCAAACTAACATTTTTTCTTTTGGGGAGACAAAAATAAATAAGTAAAATGGTTTGTTTTTTTTTTTTAAAAAAAAGTCTGCATTCTATAACTCTACCTACTTGTAACTCAGGGTTGGATTATATCAATAACTTAAGTTCTGAAAAAAAATACTTATGTAAGAGAATTATAGAATGCTTTGGGTTGGAAGGAACCTTAAAGATCATCTAGTTCCAAGCTCCCTGCTATGGGCAGGGACACTAGACTCCCATTAGACCAGGTTGCACAAGGTCCCATCTAAGCTGGTCTTGAACATATCCAGTCATGGAGCATTCACAAATTACCTGGGCAACCTCCGGTGCCTCACCACCCTCATAGTGAAGAAATGACCCTTTCCATAGGGTATTTGGCAAAGTTTGGTGCATAATTTGGTGCATAGGTATTTTTTTCTTTGCTTGAAAAAAGGAAAAAACAGTTCATAGGGACTACAATCACAAACTCTTTTTGTGGGGGCTGGAAAAGGAGTAGGAAGGCTCTTGCCATGTATTTGCCCTTTTGCAGCAATCTATGTCAATCTTGTCTTTTGGAAACAAGTACCTGACTGCAAAATACTATTCATCCTGTCCCACATGAGGGGATTTCTAAGGTCACAAAAACCCAAAAGAATCCTTCAGTTTTCTTCTTGCAAAGGATAATCTCGTATCTAATCTCAGTCTGGACAAATTCCTGTTTTATGGTGCATCACATTTGTAATATTTCTGTAGCAAGTAATGTCCCTCTAATTTTGAACTTGGATGATTCCTGACAAACCCAGCAACACACTCAGAAATTTTACAGGCAGCAGTAGGATTAGTTCAAGCTGCTGAAGGAAGATGAGATTAAAAGAGAAAAGTTGTGGGAAGAAATGTGGCAGGAAAGAAGTTCAGTCAAAAAGAATTACTAAATGCAGAAGAGTAGATGAAAGTTGACACTAGAAGTTCCCAGCTGTCATTTTCTCTTCAGAGAATGAAATGGAAGACTCCAGCATGGATCAGACTCAAACTGCACAGTTACACATGCTGGCATTTTATAATGGCTTCTTAACTCTTCATCTCATTCACTGCCCTCCCCTTAGTTTTAAGGGATTTTTACCAGCCTTTATGATGTCATGAGCCAGGATATTCTACTGAAGGCAAATGTTTCATATTATAAATCCATCATTTTGAAGCTAGAGCTGTACTCCTACTGCAGGTGTTCTTTCCAGGTTTTACATCCTTTTAAGTTCTGTCTCATGGTCCCAGCTGCACAAAGCAGATTGCTTCTGGTGCCTGTTTAAGTACCCTTTCACTTTTGAGCTGCCGGGGCTGTAACTGTAAAAGGCATAAGAAAATATATAAATTCATGGGACTGTTGGACAGTCCTATTTTACTGCAGTTCAAAATGGCTTTTGCAATTAATCTTTATTATTAATCTATTTAATGCAGAAATTTATTTATTCTCAATGATAACTTTTCCATCATTGTTACTACTTTTTCTTTTCATCATTCTGCGTCAGTTTCTCTTCTGAAAGATCATTTTTTCCTGATACACCTAGAAATGAATGACATATGCATATCAGATGCTAAAATGTAACAAGAAATGATGTACACCTAGATGCAAAGGTAATAAATCCAGATCATCTGGCCAGATGAGAGGCAGACGTTAATGTTCCTGTGGGATTTTTGTTATTGTTGTTAACTAAGGTATATTACAGTCTACTGACTGACTATAATGTGTCCATATTATTTTTGGCTAGTTCACTTGATATGTGATCTTGATCTGAATTGATGTTTCCAAATAGACCATTCACGTTGTCGATAATTCAGATGCCAGTGAGCCGTCTTGGTATTCCAGACTACATATGCTAACATTTAATGCCAGACAGAACTTGCTGTGCTATTCAGCAGGATGAATCACTGTAAGGGAGAGTGGCTCCCCAGGTGTATTGTGCCATATGTTTCATGGTATAGTTAGTAAAGGATCCAAAGTGTTTGACTCACATCCTGCAGTGTAACTTCTACCATCTTCCTCAGCTTAGGTTCTGGGAACTCCTTTGATAGTAAATGTGTTGCTTCAGCATAAATAAATGATAGAGCACTGACTGTAGCAAATCCCAGTAGTGTTTCCACTGAAAATTCACCTACTTGGAAGAATACGAAATAACAGAAGCTATGAGATAATATGTGCAAAGGTCAACATCCAGACATTCATGTAACTGGAGAGTTCAACTGGGACATCTTGGGGTTCAACATAGCTCCAAAAACATTCTTCAGTGTTCCTGTTCAACAAAAATCTTTGTTTAGCACTCCTGAAGCCAAAATACACTACTGCAGTAGAACACAAGGCCTTCCAAAATTAGTTTATTTCCCTAATGCAGTTTTTCCCTTTGAGACGTGAAAGAAGGTTTTTGTCTCAAGAGCTTAAATATTCATGTTGCCATGTAGGCACACTGATGTCACTGTTATCTCTACCTCCATCCAAAATAATTAATATTCTAAAATTTCCTCTTCATAACAAACTGCTAGTTCCTGCAACATATAGAAGGCAATAAATAATTGTTTGCCTCTGGTAAACCGCTGTAAATTGTTAATTTTGAAAGGAAATATTATGACAAACTGGTGTAACATAGCTGTTTATCCCTTCTCTTGATCATAAATGGATAAGAATTGAAAGCAGCTAGAGAGTAGCCCATCTCTAGCTGCCATCTGCTTGTTGTATGTTGCTTTTTTTAATCACTGTTATTAAAACAATAAAAAAATATATTTAAATAGCATTAAGATTGTAACACAAACCAACAAAATTGAGAGAATCCGTCTGAATTGTGCCCTGTTCAAAATTATTTGGATGCCCCTTCTTACAACATTTTTGGCCTTCTGACATGTCTTGTGGTTTGTTGCATTTCAGCAGGTGTTCAGCAGTGATAGGCACCCATCTCTTCTTTATTATGAGATATTTTTAAACTCTTTCATCTTCATTTAATTTTTAAGGCATTGCTGGAATAACTATAACTTTTAAACTTTCAGCTACTAAAACTAGCCCCAAATAGACATATGGTGCTGTACGTCTGAATCTATAAACGTCCCATTGCCCTCAAAACAGGTGGTACCAAGCTGTAGACAGTTTCTGCTTTGCTCAATTCTTAGTTCTGTCTTGGTAGGTTACTGATTCCTTTCGGAAATTATTTGTCCATCCATGCTATTTTCTTCCTCCTCTACCTTCACTGAACTAGAAGAATTTCCCTAACTCTGCTCACAAGGACTCTCCAGAAATAAAATGCTCAGCTTGGTTCCTTCTGGTGTTTTTTTGACAATAATGATATGGCGTGGAGTATAATTCCTACTGTACATCATATGCTGTAGAACTTGCTGTTATGTTGTGTAGTTGACTTCAACTACAAAAATACATATGTATATAACAACTGTCCAACGATTCAGTCAGCTGCTTTGATTTGGACAACTGATTCCCATGATTCATATCTTCCTAGATCATCCATTATGTAAATGGATTACTGTGGAGAGGTATCTCC
>VYZX01034602.1:0-11845 GCA_013401335.1 Brachypteracias leptosomus
AACATTCCGTGATTCCATGATCTGAGATCTTACTCTGCTTCTGCCTATTACACACCTTTGATTTACCTCCTATTCCCTTCCGTATCTTTCCAAAGCACATCCTAACAGAGAATTCCCCTCTCCCTGGGAATTGCCACCTACTCCTTTTTGGTGGCCTATTGCTGGCTTTGTGCAGCTGATGAATGAGACAGATGCAGCAATCAAAGATCTGGCTTTCCATTTTACCTATAAGCAACATGGAAAGGTCTGGAATTTATAAGAAATTTAACTTAACTAGGAACTCCTGCATGTATTTCATATATATCCATAGTAACAGAGCTCACAGCAGACTTTTTCATTTGGTCAGCCACCCTGACAGTGGTTGCTATGGATGCTTTAATGGTTTCTAATGACTTAGCAATTAAAAGGTGTATTGGGTTTGCATGGTAAGGTTTTGGTAGTGGAGGAGCTACAGGGGTGGCTTCTGTGAGAAGCTGCTAGAAGCTTCCACTATGTTAAATAGAGCCAATGCCAGCTGGCTCCAAGAGGGACCTGCCACTGACCAGAGCTGAACCAATCAGCAACAGTGGTAGTGCTTCTGGGATAACATATTTAACAAGGGTAAAAAAAAAAAAAACAGCAAAAAAACCCCCACATAATTGCAGCTGGGAGAGAGGAGTGAGAATATATGAGAGGAAAAATGCTGCAGACACCAAGGTCAGTGAAGAAAGGGGAGGAGGCGCACCAGGTGGCAGAACAGAGATTTCTCTGCAGCCCATGGTGAAGACCGTGATGAAGCAGGCTGTTCCCCAGCAGCCCATGCAGGTTAATGATGGAGCAGATGTCCACCCACAGCCAGTGAAAGAGCCCACAGTGGGGCAGGTGGATGCCTGAAGGAGGCTGTGGACCCTGTGGCAAGCCTGCACTGGAACAGGCTCCTGGCAGGACCTGTGGACCCACGGAAGGAGGAGCCCATGCTGGAGCAGGTTTGCTGGCAGGACTTGTGATGCCGTGGGGGACCCATGCTGCAGCAGTCTGTTCCTGAAAGACTACACCTCATGGAGGGGACCTACACCAGAGCAGTCCCTGAAGAACTACAGCCTGTGGGAAGGACTCATGTTGGAGAAGTTCAGGGAGGACTGCCTCCCATGGGATGGACCCTATGCTGGAGCAGGATAAGAGTGTGAGGAGTCCTCCTGCTGATGAAGAAGGAGTGGCAGAAACAACATTTGATGAACTGACCATAACCCCCATTTCTTCTCCCCCTTCATCGCTGAGAAGAAGAAGGTAGAGAAACTGTGACTAAAGTTAAGCTTTGAAAGAAGGGAGAGGTGGGGGGAAGATGTTTAAAGATTTGGTTTTATTTCTTATTATCCTAATCTGATTTCATTGGTAATAAATTCAGCTAATTTCCCCAAGTTAAGTCTGTTTTACTTATGATGGTGATTGGTGAGTGATCTTCCTGTCCTTATCTCGACAGGCGAGCCCTTTGCTATATTTTCTCTCCTCTGTCCAGTTGAGGAGGGAACTGATAGAGTGGCTTTGGTGAGCACCTGGCATCCAGCCTGGGTCAATCCACCACAAAATGTTTTGTAGGAACTTGTTTCTTTAATATTATGTAATTTCCCTGAAGTGAATTTCACATTTGGCTACATGCTATTCTGGCATTCCTCTAAGTACCGCAGTAATCATTACACATACACACATACACAGGCACAAATCAAATAGCATAAGACACTTATTACAGTCAGGCTGTTTCCAGCATGTAATTAATGAAAACACTCCACATGCAGATACAATATCCAAAAATGAATATGGGCAATCTAATTCAATGTAATTGTGACCCATCCTCACTATAATCACTGTCTGCATGGCAACAAGGTATCACACAGCTTTGCAGCAGGTCAGAACCAAAACCATGTCTCTAAAGATAAAGAAAAAAAAAGAAAAAGACCAAAAAAAAATTGTTTGTAGCATCTGATATAATTTCCACATTATTGCACAGCACAATGGGACATTTTGTGGTTTTTCATTCCAGTGCAGGAATTAAACTGGAAAATGCTAGTACCAAGAGATGTGTTACAGATTTGGAGCACTTACAGATTAAAAACAGCCTATATGGCTTTTGGATAAAATGAGTAACTCCAAAGCTGCAGAACACTCATGAAAAGGTTGGAACACTAGCAGATTAATTAAAAATTGACTTTACAGGACAGATACCTTTTATTAGTTTAATTCTCACCTGATTTTATTCACCTCTTTCTATGTATCCAATTAAAATAATATGAGCAATTAATATTAATCAGATAAAAGATTTAAATTATTCAGTCAAATAAATCTTCCACACATTTCCTCCTCCTAATAAGTTCTTTATATTGTAGGTGTTCCAGTTAAAGAGCACAAGAATCGTTTTGCATTCAACCTTTGTCTCACTTAAATGTCAGGAAAAAAAAGAATTTTTAATAATAAAAAACCCCACATAACTATTCACAGATATACAAACACCAACAATCAGTAATTCATGTTATTATGTAAATCAGATTATTTCCTCTTCTCATTTATATTTTAATCATCCAGGAATAACTAGAAACACACAGCATAATGGATACTCTGGACACAGAGACATTTTACTACTGCAAAACCCAGCAATTCCATCATCACTGCAGTCATAAACCAATAATTAAGATAATAAATTTGTGATTGTTAATTTTCATTGTTGTTTTCCATTTTTGTACTCATTTTACTGTGTCTCGGATACATATATGCAAACCAGGTATGGAAGCCAGAGCACATGCAAGGTACTCCATAATGACCACAATCCATTTTGGAAGACTGACTTAGATGCATGTTGTGTTTTCAGCAGACAGATATGGAATGGTTTTACTTCAAATTTAGAAAGAATATGGGGGGGAAAAAAAGAACCTGAATTTTTTTTGAGGAATCATTCAAATTGGGTAGTCTGAAAATGGTTATCATGTAGGTTAACAGATTCTAAACAGGAGTGAAAGGTATTGGCCTATTGATTGGCTTTGGAGTTTGTGCCAGTTCCAGTTAGCTCTTCAGGGATGATCAGAGAGATAGAGTGAACTGGACAGTAATTTGAAAAGAGTCCTGTTGAACAGAACTGTGAAAAGCAATGAGTTAGATGACTTCACACAAAGAGACCTAGAGAGATTAGAAATCTGTGCCATAAGGTGCAAAATTAGTTTCCTCTTTTGAAAAAAAAAGCAACCTGGGGAAATCAAATTAAAAACGGATACAAAAATACTCAGTCTGATGGAGAGGTCTGGGTAAGATTAATGACATGGAAGTCCTGAGGGTGAGAGCAGAAAGTGAATGAGACAGGAGTTGGCAATGTTATACAGCTGCAGAACAGATTTATACAATTTAGGGTTGTATTCACAAATACAGCACATTCTGGAAAAGGCACAGTATTTTGATAGCACATGGTGTAATCCATGCTTATCTCCCAGGACTTTACTGAAAGAGATGCTGACAAACTTGAAGGACTTCCTAGAAAAGCAAGAGCATCTGAAATGCAATTAAAGATTTAAGAGCATAAGGTAAGTCCCTACGGAAACAGAAAACTGCAAAGACCTTCGACTGGTTTGGGTTTAAAGGGTGGCAGTGACCATTCTTTCATATTGAAGGAGAGGTAACTTAAGATAGGAGAATTACATGCAGAACTTAACACCATTAGGAAACTTTTTTTTATGACAGTTCTCCAGTTAGTTTTAGTAACAGAAGTTAGTCATGAACACTTCCTGTGAAATAACTCTGTAACAATAGACATTATCACTGCTCAAATGTATGTACATTCATGTGTGTATGTCCATTCATGTGTGTATGTCATACAGAAATATAACACATAATTTCTGTGTAACAGGAGAAGCAAATTTACACCAAAGCCTTATGACAAAAAATTCTCTACACATAGTCTTTGCAAAAATAGCCCTTGAAGGGGAAATATATATTTAATAGATACAGAGGTTTTTGTTGGACATCTATTATCTGAAACCAATTAAGAATTTAGGTAACCTTACAGGCAAACTGTAATTCTATAAACAAGATCTAATTAATATTTCAGATCATGAGAAATTAATAGCACAGTATATATTACTATATGAACATAATTAGTGCAATAACCATTCTCCATATTATGCTAGAAATTAAGAATCTACCTCAATTTTGATTACTAACCCTTTTGTATTAATAGAAGTTGCAGAATATAGGTAATTCAAATGTATAAAGTTGTATTGATCTTCGGGAAAAGTTGAGGATCAAAATAGAAAGTAGAGAAGGATGAAATCTCCTTTTGCCACATTACTTAAAATTATAATAGTAATATGTGTAAAAGGCAAGTTTTTCTTAATGCAACCCTTGCTAATTAAAAGCAGCTTAAGTTTTCATCTCCAGAGAACGGCACGAAATTCATGGTATAAATCTTTGATATCAAGTAAATGAATGTGCTGCAGTGATATGGAACTATCATTAAAATAATTTTATACAGGGGAAACCATAGACAACTGTAGCTCACTTTCCTGAACAATGACTCAACACACAGAAAGTTTTCATTGAATTATACCCATTTTGTGATTAAATCACAATGTTAGAAGTATCACAATAGTAGTTCTCCTGGTGAAAGCTTCAGATTGTCCTTGTTTCTCAAGTGCTTGATCCAGCATATAAATACAGGAAATCTTTGAGGCAATAAAGGGCACAGATGTATGTGTTTTATGTTAAGTTAGAGTTGATTTTCTTTTGAGAATCCCTAAATAAGATTATTTGAAAATGTAGCATGGAGGAAAGATACACAACATTCCCAGTTTCCAATGACAGAAGTCTAGGTTTCTTTTGTATTCCTTGAACTATCTTTCTTCAGATAAACATTGAAATATTTTCCCATATTTTAATGTACCTGCTAACAAGGAAATATCAACTCTGTCTCATCATAGTTGAGAAATTGCACAGTGTATAGTACTTGCAAGGACCTATGTAATTCAGAAAAACCACCTGCTTGCCCAAAATAATTACCTCTGTCAGGAAGCTAACACCACCTGGGAGGAATAACATGCATGAAAATATGCAGGTATCTGAACAAGTTATACAAGCTTAGGCATGGGTGAAATAACAACTAATTTACCCTTTAGAAGTCATATCACTGTTGCTAAAATGCTGACTTCCTTACAACTATGGCAGCTGACTGCTGCACTTCCAGAGAGGAAGACTGTATTTTGAAGGAATCTGAAGGGATAGAGAAAGGGGTGCAGGAAAAGGGAAAATATTCTTTGTTTAATTAGCTATATTATTTTAAGGGCTTTGAACAAAACTCCCACTAGCACTACTGAAGACTCAAACACAGATAAAACCATACCCTTCCTTCAGTAAACTTTTAACAGAATTTTATTCCTTCCACTGACTTTATATAACGGTTAAAAGGAAAGCTTCTTCAAATATGCCATCTAGCACTGCCAGCAGCCACAGTCCAACACATAATTCTCTTCTAAGATTCAAATTAGTCACGTCATTTAAACAAAATATAACAGTCTAGTTAGTTATGTAGCAAAAGAAGAAAAATAAAAAGCAAATATTGTCAATGAGGTGCCTAGTCAGAGAAAACTTCTTTGTATAACATTTTTTCTGTACAATTAAGAAGGAAAAAGAAAATATTTTCATGGTTCTTTACTCCATCAAATATTCATCCACTCGAGTCAAATTGAAAATATCATAGATTCAAATTTATGGATACTAAATTTTGTTCTGTACTGACAGCCCTAAAGGTCTGGACTTTCCTATAGATAAGAATGTAACTTGCTGGGAATTAAATAAAAAGTGCAATTAACCAATAATTTAGCAATGGAAAGCCACTCATAAGCAGATAACAAAAGAAGCAAAATGAAAATAACAGGTTTTTATTTTAAGAAAAGAAATATTTTACATACTTCTCTACCTGTATATTAAGGCAGCAAGTAGCATTAATATTACCCTAAAATTAGCATCACTTTCCTTATAACTTATTACTTCAGTATGCTGGCCTTACAGCTGATTGATTTAAGGACCTGACTGAAGCAGCTGAAGGCTCCCCAAAATTCCACATGCATTATTGTCTTTCTTACAGCTTGCAGCCCGTTGTGGAATTCAAAGACAACTTTTCCCTAGGGGCAAAGATGCCAAACCTAAACAGAAATCTATGCTTCTCCCTCAAATGTTTCTTCATCATTTGGTTTTATTAATGACCTATGATGTCAAAGTGCAAGAATTAACATTTAAAATGGAAGTAACTTGTTAAAAGAAAGAAATAACTCCTAGAGATACAACTGTAGGATGATAGGGCTGGAGAAAGAAATTATGAACACATAGAATTCATACGTATGAACACCGTACACTGGGACAGAGCACACGCACACACACTGGCTGCATTTTATTCCTAAATACAATGCCAATCATAAAATAAGCCTAGACACTGCCCTCCTTCCTCTTACACAGAAAAGGATATACTCAAGGGGGAAATCTAGCCCACAGGAATTTTTATCAGACAGCTGTATTAGGTTTGTCTGGCAAGGTTTTAGTAGTGGAGGGGCTACAGGGATGGCTTCTGTGAGAAGCTTCTAGAAGCTTCCCCTATGTCTGATACAGCCAATACCAGCTGGCTCCAAGATGGATCTGCCGCTGGCCAGGCAGACAACACAGCCCTCTGCACCACTGAAGTTGTAGCTCTAGGCTCTTAGAGAGGTGTTAAAGGAACTAAGTGGTGCAAAAATAACTGTTTCCTTAGGAATTTTTCATCTTCACTGGCATGTTTTTTGTAAGGTTCATTTTAGGCTGTGGGCTAAAGTTATTTTTGACTGAAAGTCCACAGCCAAGTTTGATCGCATCTGGACAGCAGCTGACAAAGAAATACACAGACAGACTCTAATCTCCTCAGCAGAACACTGAATCTTTGTATGGAACACCATCTTTGGCACATGTATTAGCCAAGCATTTGTGTTAGAGCTAGAGGAGATTTAGGGACAAAGGGAACCGAGACATGGAGTTGTAGTGGGGCTGGAATGCACCATCTGCTCTAAGGCTAAAGTTGATGCTACACCTGGAGAATTGCATCATTTATCTATACATACTTTTGAATGGAGAGCGTTTTCTCTCTTATAGCCCAGGTTAAGCTTAGGGTACCGTTAAGATTAGGTTTGTTGAGGAAGAGAAGCAGCCAGAATCTTCAGGAGGACAAGGTCTAGCAAGGGGCTGCCAAAAGGAACTGAAGGTTTCAAAATTGCAAAATTCTTGTGGCCCATTTTCAGTATGGGTAAAATCCCTCTGGCCTTTTGTGACAGTCAGCTGAAGTGCAGAATTTGGCATTAGGGCTTTGGTTACTGTTGTGAGAAAGAGAATGACATTTTGGTTATCTTTGAAAGTTAAGTAAAGACTAATGTGAAAATTCTTTTCTTAGGAATACTGATTCTTTCTGGTTGGAGTGTTAGCCCTGTCCTATAGCTCAAACTAGAGTTATTGCCAGCTGAGATAAAGACATTTCAGAACTGCACTTGCAGGGGGACTGGAAATGGACTGCCAAAAGAAACTGAAATTCTCCCATGAGGAACTTGGTGTCATAATTTGGCTGGCATGCTTATTCTGAGGCGCACCTTGCATTAGGGTTTGTGTTGAGAGTAACATAACAATTTGTTTGAACACGTAAGATGTTTCCATGCACACATTTTTACTAGCCTTAGATAACTTGTAATGATGCATGCATGTGCTTGCATGGTACCATTGATAACATTTCCTTATGCTAACCACAAATGTGCAGAGTAGGCATAAGTGCAAAAAGTGTGGAGGAGTTACAAGGTCCTTGATAAAGGAATGGACTTTTTAAAATTATTATTTTCCATCATACAGCGGCCAATAGTTTCATCTTGTCAGTACTATTTTGACAATGAAAATCCTATATGTTCTTGTGTATGGTATGTTTTCTTGACCCTCTCTTCCATTATATGCACACACACACGTCTGCTCCAGAATTTTCTGTTGAGATCTTTGACAACTAAAACGCCTTAGAACCACCACCAGTGGTTAGAAGCAAATGAATGTGTTTTCAGTGACTTTCAAGGAAATAAATAAATTCTATGTAATCATTCTACACAATTATTTAACCATGTAATTTCACTTGTGCTCATCATCACAGTTTCTATGTGTTTGTGTGCTATATGCTACAGCAATGCATCAAACCAATGGCTTTAGAACAGTAAATGTAGCACACACAACATAGCTTATATTTAGAGAAAATAGAAATATAACTTTTTTGTTGCTTCTGGCTGCATGGATAATCTTCCATAAACAAATTGAGGATGACTGAGCAATGTTAGCCTGAGCGTGTCTCTTTATGATGTCTTTTGTAATAAACCCCTTATTTCTCAGGGAGAGGCTTATGCCTTAGGCTCTTCTCAGTAAGAACCAGAATCTAATTTTCATAATTTGAGGGAGCTCAGATTCTGGTTTTTGGTTTAGTTCATTAAGTGCAACAGAGACCCACATCTAAGCATGACCAAACAGGATAGTGCATTGTTATTAGGACTTGATTGAGACCTATCTCACCTTCTTGTGTAGATATGAGCAAATCAATGAAAGCAAAGTAAGGAGCCTCTCTGAAAGCCTCTGACATAAATAAGGATAGTTATGGCAGTAATGGTAATGGGAATAATCCTAACAGTACTTCAC
The DNA here is from genome assembly GCA_013401335.1 of Brachypteracias leptosomus. Lineage (NCBI taxonomy): Eukaryota > Metazoa > Chordata > Aves > Coraciiformes > Brachypteraciidae > Brachypteracias > Brachypteracias leptosomus. The sequence goes on from VYZX01034602.1 coordinate 8,689, forward strand.
TGACAGTTCATATTTGGCTTGCTTCTTTGGACTAACTTCTACCCATGAAGCTAACACAGTTTATGCCTATTGCTTATTGCTTCCTTGAGCATAGCATCCCTTTATCAAGCCAGAATTCAGACCACTGTTTTTCATTCTGCATCAGGCATCACTTAAAATCCTCTTCCACCTTCTGCATGACAATCTTTAGAGCTTGAAAGCAATATTTTGAGTAAAGTATATGAGCTCGTTACTTCCCAAGTAATGACTGTGCTAACCTCCCCATTTAACCTCTTTTAAATACTATTTAATAATGTGTATGGAATCATAGAATCATTAAGGTTGTAAAAGACCTCAAAGATCATCAAGTATATGTGTATACAAAATATTTAAGAGCCCTATATTCACTGCTGCACATATTCATATTAAAGCATTCATGTATATGCACTGTGCTCCATGTACAAAATAAGTCCTACAAAATTGCAAAGTACCACTAGGAATATCACTAATGATTACAATGAAGATATCACAGAACAAGAAAATGTGATACTGCAGCATTCAGCTAGATGCCATTGAAAAGTTCCTTGGATTGTTTGCTTATTGCCTACAGGATAAGACTGAGGCAAACGTAAGTATGTGGTACATTTTGCTGTTCCTCTTGCATAGGAATCCTGAGGATTCTAGTCTGTAAATAGGATTTTTCTAACCACAGAAGCAAAAGTAACATCTGCTTAGGCTTTCCGTTGTGATAACAGCTGGAAAAAAGTGTCTGCACCATTTTCAAGTCTGTGCCTGTTTGGTATTAATGAGAAGTAGAGATATCTCCTGAGACAAATGAAAATTTTAAGGATAAATATGAATTTTAGCAGATGCTATATTTTATAGGTTACAGAGACTAACTTTCTATTTACATAGATGCGGAGGTAGGTGAGCAGGAGTGTTAGCTGAGGGTAATCAAAGTTTAATAGATTTTGCTCACATATCAAGCTCACTTCCTTCTCAGTCCCCATTCTGGAACATCAAGCAAGTAAATTTAATTCTCTGTTTTAGTTTATGTGGCTCAGTGTGCATACATGTGTGGATAAGGGTTTGGACTGGTGTCCTATCTACAAACACTTTTTCTTTCTCCCCCCCCTCCCCGAGTGCCACTAGTGCTGTGTAGTATTGAGGGGCTGTGCTCATTGCACCAAGGGATTCAGTTGTCCAAGCCTAGGGCCATATCTGTACAAGTGTTCTAAAGAAGCAATTTAATCACTATGTGGTATCACTGGAAACAGTCCAAAAGAGATTTACCCAGGTAGTGAGAGTGGTCATGTTTATACTACATCAGGGCACAGGCTTGTCCATGTATTTGCCTCATGGCAACAGGGCTATAATTAGAGCTGTAGCTGCTAGATTAAAAGAGATGCTGTTACACTCAAACTCTTGTTAGAGGCAAAAGAGAACATAACATATAAATGAAGCTAAGACATTTTTTTATTCCAATTAAAGTTTTAGTAGTCTAGCAGTCTGAATTAGATAATTAATTGTCACAGTCCTCAGTGCATCAACAGGTTTTAATTGTCCTGACCTCCAAACATGCCCATTGGTCCAGGAACTGCAGTTGAACTCCATGTCTGAATTATGCTGTAGGCATGTTTGTGCTCAGTTCTGTTCCTGGCTTGTGTTAGCTTGTTACTTTGTGTACCTTAGATCACCACTAGATTGCAAATGGGTCTTCAAATTGTCAACATCTCTACACTTCTCAGGTTTATGCCTCTGCCAGAACAGATGCTGCTCCTCTTTGCACTGTTGTTCCCGGCTTCTTTTCTCTTGTCGATCAGCCTCACTCTTGTACTCTTGTAATTTCCTTACAGTACTACATCAGTCTTTTTCATAACAGACCTAAAATTATTTTAGGCAAAATAAATTTTAGCAGCTAACCCTTTTCTCTCCTGTTATGCTCACCTTTCCAATGTTATCCCAGATCCTAGAGGAGAGGAGGAAGAAAAGGAGGGTGGGTGGGGCTGAGTGCTTAGATGTTGGCTGAGGTCAACCTACCACAGGCAGAAAGGGAAGGTCACATACTCCAAGTACAATGCACTGCTACTGGTCTAGTTTCACCATGTGTCTTTAAAAATTGATAGTCTTGATGATTAGCTGCTGATACTCAAGTACCCCTTTTACTAGTCAGAGATGGTTCTAAAACAGATTAGCTAGATATTTGGTGAAAGCTAAGAACTGGCTGAATGGCAGAGCTCAGAGGGTTGTGATCAGTGGTGCAGAGTCTAGTTGGAGGCCTGTAGCTAGAGATGCTCCACAGTGGACAATACTAGGTCCATTCTTGTTCAACGTATTCATCAATGACCTGGATGAAGGGACAGAGTGCACCCTCAGCAAGTTTGCTGATGACACAAAACTGGGAGGACTGGCTGACTCATCAGCGAGACCTGGATAGGTGGGAGAGTTGGATGGAGGGGAATCTAATGAAGTTCAACAAGGGCAAGTGTAGGGTCCTTTACCTAAGAGGGTATAACCTCATGTGTCAGTAAAGGTTACAGGTTGACCTGCTAGAAATCAGCTCCATGGAGAAGGACCTGGAAGTCCTGATGAATAACAAATAAACTATGAGCCAGTAATGTGGCCTGTGGTCAAGCAGGCCAATGGTATCCTGGCGTGCATTAAGAAGAGTGTGGCCAGCATTTTGAGGAAGATTCTTCTCCTCCTCTACTCTGCCCTAGTGAAGGCGTATCTGGAGTACTGTGTCCAGTTCTGGGCGCCCCAGGTGAAGAGAAAAAAGAAACTACTGGAGAGAGTCCAAGGGAGGGATACGGAGATTATTAGGGAACTGGAGCATCCTCTTATGAGGACAGAGGTGTCTAGTGATAGAAAAGGGGCAACGTGAGGGTGATGGAGCACTGGAACAGGCTGCGCAGAGCAGTTATAGAGCCTCCTTTCTGAGACTTTCAAAACCCACCTGGATGCATTCCTTGTTGTAGATGAATCTGCTTTAGCAGTGGGTTGGACTAGATGACCTCCAGAGGTCCATTCCAACCCATAGCATCTCGTGAATCTGTGCAAAATGAAGAGTTTCTTCCCATCCTAGAAAAAGCTTTGCATGGAATGAGATCCCTGTTTCCGAAGTGCCAATCAGCTTAATCCTTTACGTATTCCCTACAGTGCGGGAGATCAATGGACA